>CAJQUN010000641.1:0-264896 GCA_907163345.1 Haberlea rhodopensis | reverse complement strand
TAAGGCGACTCGTCGAATGCCATTACCTAGGAAACTATGGGAGAAAAAATATTCAGAATTAGAAAGAAATCTTGTTGGTAAGAAGTCAAGCCACACGAGATTTAGTTATTCAACTTGAGAAAGTTGAGACCTACATAACATAGCATAATACATTTTAAATGAGTCAATACATTATTCAAGTTCAAGGCCTAAACACTCATTTGCCATTCCATTCACAAAAAAAAGACGTACTTACGGACCGGTATTAGGTAATAGAAGATAATTCGTTTTAGTCGGTCAAAAAATTGTATTACAAAAAGCACTCAATGCAATTACATATATATATATATCGTATTACAAAAATAAATAGAGAATCGAGCAATTAGGGTTTCAAATTATCGAAAGGAACAGAAATCAATTGTGTATTACAGTTGTATATAAACGTACATCACACTATAATTAACCCAATCATAGAAAAAAATCCATTAGAAGTCAATGGTCTGCAAGGATATAGAATAATTCTAGAATTTAGAATTCCTGAATTTACAGTTCAGAAATTCTTGGAAATCGTAATGCGCGCGGAAAAGGAACGAGCGGCGGCAGTGGAGGTTGGAGCTTCTGTGGCAACGGTACTGATGGTGGTGGGAGGGATGAACTAAAGAATGTGGTGAAGAACATGTGTTTTGAGCCCAAGAGAAATTTGAAATTTGAATATGTTTGAAATAACAATTTTGATTTTAAGGGTATTTTGGTCCCAAAAAAGATGTCAATAGCCTTAAATTCAAAAATTGGACCTAGATGAATAAAGTTTCCTCAAAAGTGAATTTATATGCACTGTTGTTGAAAAATTATTTTGGAAGTAGTACCTTCCTGCAGTTTTCTCAAACAAAAAAATTATAAAATTGGTTTTTGAATCTTCTCCGATAACGAGTGAATGTTTTCCTTTCCCAAAAAAAAAAAAAAATAATAATAAAGCTAAGTGGTTGGAAAATCGGAAACAGAAAATAATAGAGAGGTGAAAACTAAAATTAGAAAAATATAGAAAATGAAATTATTAGTATTCAATACGTGTACAGTGGCACTAGTATAATTCAGTTTGGGATAGTGGTATAGTATTTTATGAAAGATATAGTTTCTTATTGGTATCGCTGCTGGAGAGATTTATGGTGGAGAAAGGAGATTAGCCAAGGCATGATGGTAAGTAGTAAACTAGTAACCATTCATGCTTGATAACTTTCGATCATTTTCGAACTCTATTTTCTCGTCCTCTAGGTAAAAAAAGGAGACATTGATCTGACACCTTCGGAAGTAGTAGTAGCGCGTTATGAAACCAGACAGACCATAGCAAGATTACTTTTATGCGAATAATATCTTGCAGCCGATTAATGAATCTCACTTGTCATCCCCACATAATGGTTTTTATACCTTTGGTTATAATAAATACTTGGTCTACGAAAGTGGATATGAAAGTAATACTTTAAGGAATAGGATATGGACAAATTTTGTTAGAAAATTGAAATAATGCTTTCATCTTCATCTTCATCTTCATTTTTTATCCGTCTTGTTTACGGCAACACAAGTGAGTTTTTGTTCAAAGAAATAACCCAACAAGCATTTGTTCTGCCACTGGAACTCAATTACTACGGAATAAAATTAGAAAAAAAATCAGGAAATTTGAGATGAAAGTAGTGGTATAAACAAAACAACGCAGCTCTAAAAATACTCAATTTGTATTCGGAATTATTGAATACTAGCCAGCTTAAACAATGCTCAAACTTTTCTTTAAGACAAATTTGAGTCCAAATTATTTAGTTTGATAGTTCACGGGCCGCTCACGAGTTTTAAAAATTTTCGTTATATAATAATTAAATATATTTTGATACTTTTGAGCCTTCATTTTCGAGCAAGGTTCGAATAGCTCATAAACATGCTACATTATATCGAGTGAAGCTCGAACTCTAATTCTAGCAGACTGTTAGGGAAAAAGATTAACTATTCTAACTTTGAATCGAACTCAAGCTTGAATTCAAGTCTTAAAATTTTCTTGATAGTCTGCTCGATCCAATTTATTTAAACTCATAGATGAATGATATGTACCTTGTTGATATAAGTCTTAGTCTTAGGAATTGTTTGAAGTTATTAATACGATAAGTATGAGAGTGATTAAAATTATGAGATGATGACCTAATCTGTTAGAGGGAGTGTCTCTGTAATTATGATATTTTTTAAGGAATGTGATCGTAATGAAATCATTACTCTATATTTCGAATAGTTTGTTTCAAATACAATTACAACTTACTCAAACCTTTTATTTTCATAATAGTTTTATTTTTTTATCATTTTTTATTCAACTTTGTAAAATATATATACATACCTTTAAATTGAATTTAAAGTCAAATTAAAGAATTATATGTTTGATTTCCAATTTTCGCATTGACGTCAATAAATACTAGTTCACCAAAACATATTATAAAAACTTGATAATATATATTATTGTACTGTTAATAAATAATTTAAAATATAAAAAATATATGATTAATAATTTGAGAAACGAGATAAAAATCTAAACTTTGAAAACAAACTACAACTATGAGTTCAATCAGGGGTAAACATTCAGTCTGAACCGACCGAATTTGTTTTTCAGTCAACTGAACTGACTGAATTTTACACTAAATAGAACAAACCGAATCGATAAAACATCGATTATCATTAAGGCCTAAAACATAAGTAATATCATTTAAATTGAATATTTAAACATATAATTATCTAAAATATATTTGTTAAACTATTTTAAATAGTTCATAAGATGTGTAGTCTTATTTTAAGAATAAGATGTTAAAATATTTGGAGAAACTTATTTTAAATGTGTTAAAGAAATTGATGTCTTTGATATTATAAGATTTTTGTATGTTCATAATTACCAAAAAAAATATGATATTATGAGAATAATACAATTAGTTAATTTTTAAAGAATTTTTATATAATAAGTTGTTTTAAAATATTAATCATTAATATGAAAACTAGTTTATAGTTTAAAAATATTTAATAAATAATTTTTTTAAATAAATAAAAATATATGACACTATAGGGTGTGTAACTGTCATGTCTAATATACTATAATGGGTGTTTCTGTAATATTTTGATAATTTTATATTACATATACTATAAGAGGTGTATATGTAATGTTTTGAAAATTTTATATTACATATACAAAAGGGCAAAAACATCATTTTGCAAGTTCTGTTAGATTTTTTTGACGGCGTTACACCAGATGGGAGGTCTATGTAATTTTTCAAAGTCGATGGAAGGTCTCTGTAATTGGGCTAAAGTCGAGGGCATATATATGTAATTATCCCTAAATATTATGAGCTAATTTTGTTAACAAAACCTACCGATCATGGGATTAAATTAATTTCATAAATCATCCTTTGCTTATCAAGAACTTCAAACATGCCCTTATAGTTAAAAATTGATTAAAACAACTATGAATTCAATTTTTTTTTTCACAATCACATTATGTTGAAAACTAGATCCTAGATATTCCAAGGGTATTTTGAGCAATTGCAATAATAAATCCATTGATTTTTCAAATATAGTAGATACTATCACACTTACAATCGATGAAATTGTTTGATGTATAAAAATATATATAAACAAAATCTATAATTTTGCAAAAAAATTACAATTTTGGTCATATATATTTAGCTTTTTGCAATTTTGATATTATATTATATTAAAATTGGGTCTTTTTCCTTTGTTTTGTAATTTTGGTTATTGAGCGCAACATCACGTCACCTCCAAATTGGTCTCACGTGGATAGAAGACTATTTAAAAAAAAAAAAAAAAAGTAAAGATAGTAAACTAAGACTTAAATTTAACAAAAATAGTTAATAAAAATGCAAAGAGGTTGTTCTAGTAATTGCGCAAGTCGTGTGACCTGTTTTGTTTGAGCCCATGTTCTCACAAACAACATCTAATTTTGGAATGGGCGAGGATTGTTGGGAAATGTCAACAATCTAATCTGAGCACTCATTTAATTATAAAAATATTCATCCAATGGCTAATATCAATTCTCAATAATGATAATACTTTTTAAACGTTGTATCTTTTTTTCCATAAATCACAATTCTTCCATTTTACGTTCTTATGTCGCTTCTATCAAAATTATATATGATTCAATAAGTTGGTGGTCATGAACCATGAATGGCTCTGTGTGCATTGTGTTGGAGATTGTTAGTTGCCTAACACACACCAAACCCAAAAGTTTGAAGTCTACCTGTTTGAAGTCAAATTTGGCCATACAATCATGCCAAGTTTGAAGGTTGAAGTCAATGTTCAAACCTAATAATGCCTAAGTTTATACCAAGAAGTTTCTTGGTTCACACCTTGATTTTTGGTTATAAATAGACAAGTTGTTCATTTTATATCAAAACACAAACCAAAGCAATGTAAGTTTGAGAGAAAACAAAATGTAGAGAGACTTAGAGTTGAGTTGAGCAGTTTGTTCCTTCTCCGAGAGTCGAGAGTTTGTAATCCCTTCATATTTGATACAGTGAAGTGTGCATGCTTCGTGGACGTATGCGGGTTTTACCGAACCTTGTAAATCTTTGTCTCCATTTGTGTGTGTGTTGTTTTTATGTCCCTTATAGCTCCTGGAATTTCCCAAAAACATGACAGCGGTCATTGTTCCTAACAACTGGTATCAAAGCTAGTTAATGGTAGAAAACTGTTCCAAAGTTTTTTGAATGTTTTTAATTCACCGGTGGTGTCGGAATTGGCTAACTCCACCATCGAGTGGGAGTTTTTCACAATACCATCAAGATAAGGAAATGATCGAAAAGTTTACGGTACAAACTTTGTTTTCTGGAAGATGGAGATTGCAGACTATCCTTTTCAGTAGAATATGTTCTTAAATATGGGAGAAAAGCCAAAGAATATGGAAGAGCTATGTTCTTTTTTGTCGGGTGGAACTTTGGTGTGGTAGGGAATGCGGTAGGCGAATGCGTATTGACTAATGAGGTTCTGTCTAGGAAATTCGGTATTTAAGTGGGACCGGTGTGACCCCACCAATTTTCCTAGGAATCTTGAAGTTATGTCTAGGAAAGATAGAGATCATCTCTTTCCTTGAAGCTTACTTAGTGTGCACTATTCAAGTACTGTTTCATCAAAGTATCAGGAGCTATGACCACAGACGGAGGGAATGCTACAGTCACAGTAGTGCGTAGCTCGTCAGGAAGCAATATGTCAAATTTGACGATGTTCGTGATCTAGTCTTAGCAAAGAATTGCGAAGGAGGGGGTTAAGTAAGACCTCGTCCCCTTCGGCTTTGTCTACTGAATCAAGAGGTAGAACCAAAGGGAATGGACGCGGCAGATCAAACAATCGAGAAAGATCAAAGGACAAGAGGTCCAAATCCAGGAATCCCACTAATTCCCAAAACTCAAAAACTATTGAGTGCTGGAATTGTGGCGAGCGTGGGCATTACAAAAACAATTGTAAAGCCCCGAAGAAGGAATCTAAAGGGAATACAGAGGCAAACATAGCATCAATATCAGAGGATGATTGCGGTTTGATTTGTTCCCTGGATGGTAATCAAGAGTCTTGAATATTAGACTCTGGTACTTCTACCTCCCATAGAGATTACTTGGAAGAATATGCATTAGGTAACTATGGTAGATTGTATCTTGACCAACCTTGCGATATCATTAAGAAATTTGATGTGAAGATCAAGTTGAACCGATCAACTTGGAAGCTTAAGAGTGTCAGAAATGTTCCCAACCTGAGGCGGAACCTGGTCTCGGTCGGACAACTCGCAAGTGAAGGATACACGATGATCTTCAATGGTGATAATTGGAAGATCTTGAGAGAAGCAGTGATATTGCACCAGGAAAGAATGAAAATTCTATATTTACGACATATGAGGCTTGTCAAACGATTACAACTGGTACATGTAATAACGATTTCAACATGTGGCACCAGAGACTTGGCCAGTTGAACGAGATGTTGCTCAAAGTGAGGCAATCGAAAGGAAAGCTACCAGGCTTGCAGTCAGTGGACATAGATCAATGTAAATGTTGCATCTTTGGCACGCAGAAAAGGGTAAGATTTCAGACAAGCGGTCAACCCCCCATAATAGAGAAACTGGAATTGGTTCATACAGACATATATGGTCCATCACCCGTCTTATCCAATGGCGGAAAATCATACTTCGTGACTTTTATCGACAACCATTCACGAAAGGTATGGATTTACTTGTTGAAGCATAAATCAGATGAATTTGATGCATTCAAAGTATGGAAGACCATGGTGGAGAATAAGACAGGGTTGAAAGTAAAAAAAGTTTAGATCAAACAATGGTGGTGATTACACAGACACCAGATTTAAGAAATTCTGGGACAATGGTATCAAGTTGGAGAGAACTGTACCATATATGCCACAACAGAATGGCGTAGCAGAATGCATGAACCAAACATTGACAGAGAAAGCCAGAAGCATGAGGATACAATCAGGTTTACCAATGTCGTTCTGGGCTGAAGCAGTTGCTACTGCAGTGTACCTGATGAATAGAAGTCTGTCATCATCTTTAGAGCTCAGACTACCAGAGGAGGTATGGAGCAGGAAAGAGGTGAAACTCATGCATCTAAAGTCATTGGTTGTGTTGCACTTGTACATATCAGTGATCAAAGCATGAGTCAGCTTGATCCGAAATCCCGAAATGCACCTTCGTTGGGTATGACGAGGATGAATTTTGTTATCGCATTTGGGATGATGAGAACAAGAAGGTAATCTACTGCAGGGATATTATCTTCAACGAAAGTGTTATGTACAAAGACAGACACACAACGAACACTCGCAAGTCGACGAGTGATCCTGTCTATGTTGAGCAGGATGACGTGCCAGACAGTAGTATGTCACAAGATGAAGTTGAGAATATAGTTCTGGAGGAACTCGAAGTGCAGAGCAGTGAAGAGCAATCTGGAGCACCGCAGGATCAGAGTCCTCATGCACTGAGGACATCTCGGCCTCATATACCAAGCAGAATATATATTATTTATCTATTGCTTACAGATGATGTAGAGCCTGGATGCTACGAGAAAGCATGTCAGGCAGAGGATGCTAGCAAGGGGGAGATTGCAATGAGAGATGAAATGAAGTCTCAGATCTCCAACATGAGTGGGAGCTATCTGCAGAGAAAGGAAAAATGGTATTTTGTGGTTATCTCAGGCGGAGAACGATGCAGATTTCCATAGATAAGCAAATGGTATTTTGCTGTTATCTCGGGCGGAGTACGATAGATCTCCAAAGATAAACAAAGGGTATTTTGTGATTATCTCGGGCGGAGTACGATGCGGATCTCTAGATACAAGCAAAATGGTATTTTGTCGTCATCTCAGGCGGAGTAAGATGTGGATCCAGAGATAAGCAAAAGGGTATTTTGCAGTTATCTCATGTGGAGGCGTTGCGATCTCCTGATATAAGCAAAATGGTATTTGTCGTTATCTCAGGCGGAGTACATTAACTGTGTGTTGACGAGGTTCAACATGAGTGATGTCAAGGCAGTGTGTACGCCATTGGGTAGTCACTTCAGGTTATCCAAGGATCATTGTCCTAGAATGGATGAAGAGATAAACTTCATGGCTCAGGTCACAGCCATTGGAAGTCCTTTGCATGACAAGGTTTGTACAAGGCTGGGTATTGGTCATGCAGTGGGAGCTGATAGCAGATACAGTTGGTTGTCAGCGGACAAGTCGTCATATGTTGTCATCACTGATAAGCTGAAGCTATGTACAACTTTAGTTGGTCTTCAAGGTTGAAGATGGAGGTCGAGTACACCACTGATCAAGATGTGAAGACAGATTGAAATCAGTCTTCAAGTGGGAGATTGTTGGAGTTTGTCTAAGAATGTTTGGCAGTCTAACACACATCAAACTCACAAGTTTGAAGTCTACAAGTTTGAAGTCAAATTTGGCCAAACAATCATGCCAGGTTTGAAGGTTGAAGTCAATATTCAAACCTAATTATGCCTCAAGAAGTTTCTTGGTTTACACCTTGATTTTTGGCTATAAATAGGCAATAGATTTGTTCATTTTGTATCACAACACAAACCAAAGCAACGTAGCTTTGAGTGAGAACAAAATGTAGAGAGAGTTAGAGTTGAGTTGAGCAGTTTGCTCCTTCTCCGAGAGTCGAGAGTTTGTACTCCTCTTCTTGTAATCCCTTCATATTTGATATAGTGAAGTGTGTGTGTTCCGTGGACGTATGCGTGTTTTGTTGAACCACATAAATTTTTGTGTCTCCATTTGTGTGTGAATGTTGTTTTTTCTATCCCTTATAACTCCTGGAATTTTCGCAAGATTATGAAAGCAGTCATTGTTCCTAACACATTGTAGTGAACCTCACGGGCTACACATGATAGACCTCATTTTCGCACACGATGAGAGCGTTATTATCATCTAAAGAAGAGCCTTCTATAAATGTAACAATGCAATGATGTAGCAAAGTTTGTTGGTGTTGCGAATAGAAATTGTCTGAATGAAGGCACAGCTGGTTGCTTATACAGAAGATCTTCAAAAAACCAGAAAAAAGAAAAAAATTTGAATTGTATTAATATTTTAAAACAATGTTAACAGGTACTACAACATACTTTAGCAGAATGACTTCACTCGTGGGACAAAATTGTGAAGCCTAATCCTATATTGATTAGTCTAATGTTAAACTAAATTATAAAAAATATATTTTTTTTGTAAATTAATCTGTCGGCTTGTGATTGTTGATTGGCGGCTTCCCCTTAGGAGGACAATCAGAAACCTTGTAGTCTTTACGCATCAGATTTGCAACTTCATCCGCTTCTCCGAAAAACGCTTTTGAATTATAAGAGTCGTCGTTTACACGAGCCACGTTTTCATTTCTAGAACTGACCGAAGCAGCGGCAGCAGCAGCTCTAGCACTTTTTGCTGCTGCTTTTGTTTGATCATTTCCTGTTGATAATTCCTTTCCATATTTCTCGACAGAGTGAAGCGTATATCTCCCTGTATCAAAAGTACACAAATTCAATGCACAAGGAATTTACAATTTTGACGATAAATATATAAAAAAAAAAAAATTGAACTCAAACAATAGATACATATAATTTAGGCACCAGAAAATTAAAATATTTACAGAAACTGAATCTTGAAATTTGCTTGGGTTCTATGACAGTGATAAAATTTACCTTTTGCAATGGAGTATTCGAATGCAAGCAAAATGAGTATCAGAATTAGCAGCAATCTTGAGCAGCTTCCAGACCCCATTTAAAGATTGATAAGAGTTTCATATATGGTTAGCATAGTTGGAAGATGGAATATTATGATGGGGGCTTTATAGAGTTCAAATTACTAGCCGAGTCAAAGGTAGGGTTCCGTTCCGTTCCGGACTGACTGTATTTTATTTTCATTTTTTTGCACAGACAAAACTTGGGAAAACTAAAAGGTTTAATATATAATGACAATGTTAAAAACTCATACCATTGCTCGTTCATATATTTTTTTTTAAGACAAATATATTAATACTAATAGGAATACTAGGGGTATTCCACCCCGTTACAAAATTTACTAAGACACCGAAGCACTTAGTCACCATTCCAATAACAAAATGCATTGATCAATAGACAACAATAACTATCTATTACAACTTTTAAGATTTGCCCCATAAAGACTCGTCATAAAGACGATACTCAAAATGAAAAACGAAAACCATGAAAATCCAGTAGCACATAAAGATTCTATTCTTCTTCGATGATCCAAATCGATCCTTCAAGCTAATTCTCGTTGACTGATCACTTTTTCCTTTTCCCCGACCAATGAAGCTTTTATTTTTATTATAATAAATCTATATGTATGTAAGCATATATATATATATATATATATATATATATATATATATATATAGTTTTCATGATATAATCTAATACATGGTATCCTCTTCTTCTTTTTTTCGATTTTACAAACTTTTCATGCGATAATAATCAGTAAAAATACACAGATCGATGGACTTGGCAAGTGGCAAATTAATGAAGTTATTATCTTCTTCTTTTTTTTCAAACGACAGAAGTTTTAAGTTTTATATATAAATTTGGATCCTATAATCTATCTGTGGGATCCAACTCCTACGACTAATCACTGGTAATTTATAATATTATTATCTAAATGTGAACAAAGTTAGAGAGCATTAATATTTTACAAATTACATGATTTTTTTTTCTTTTTTTAATTAATTTATGGGAAGTAAATTGATGACTTGATGAGGATCCATATTTTGTCAAGAGATCAGAGGAGTAAATACTCTTATGCTATATGAGCTGTAACTCTGCTATTTAAATATATTTAAATATCTGTGTATGACTAGAAAAATTATTTCATGAAAAAGGAAGTACAGTCAAACTTTGAGTCTTTAGAGATTCGATCCTCACAATTTTTTCAATAATGTTAAGGCTAACCATATATTTCACCTCAGGCTTACGAGTTATGATAACGTGGTACGAGGGGTGAACGCAGTAAATTTAGTAAGGAAGATGAAAACATATTAAAATAAAAAAAATGAGGGTTAAGAAAAATTTTAGGTTGTCAAAATATAATTGTAAGAGAGGTTATAAATTTCGATTGGTAAAATGTAATTTTTGCGGGTCACAATTCAATTTTTTTGTGAATAAAAAAGAAATTTACATAATAAAATTGTCCCCTTGCCAAATAATGGCTCCACCCTTTTGTGGTATCCTTTTAATTTGAGTAGATTAAATTTACAATGAGATTGACTGTGGCTCTTGCCAACTCCTTTAAAACTACCCGATACACACTTGATTTTCTAGAGTTATTAATTATTGCAATTGATAAATACAGTTATCGTTTTGAATAATAATAATAAGTTAATCAATTTAGTGTAAATATATAGGTGGCATGGTCATGAAAATTTTGAAGGCTCTTGAATTCTTGGAGTAAATAAGTTGCCTTAATTTTACCTGATAAGGAATTTACTTGCTAGAATAATGGGTTTGGAAATAAAGGCATGCGCATCAAATGAAGAGCTTGCTTGAATAACGTGGGCAAGCGGAATTTTAATATTATTTTCATCGAATTACTCGTCACTTTATTGATTAATTAATTTAATTTTTCAAAGTTTAATATCCAAATGTAAGAGCTAATTAGGAGACATGGACGAACACTCTACTTTCCAGTTGTACCTTGAAATTAGTGTGGAACCATTATTGACTATGTTTTACAGACAAACGCTTTTTTTAGCACATCAACTTTATGTAAAAACATATATTACGATTTTACTTATCATGTATATGTTGTAATAAATTTATAGATCAAAACTATCATCTTAATTTCATAATCTCATGTCAAATCATTAATAAATATAGATGAATATACGGAACGTACATGAATCCACAATAGTTAATATTCATGCAGATCTGAATACAATGATCTTTCAGATCTTCACGATTAGCCTTGAGAGTCATTTCTCTCACGCTCTCTAACCATTGACTGGATACAGTTAGAATGACTCAATCGTTTGATCTGAGGACCATGACCCCTTATTTATATATTGGGTTTATATTTAAGCACATCAATCAAATATTAAAGGTCTATACCATATTAGATGCTTATATCATAACTTTCTTCAGATCACTTTATTTGGATTAAAACTTAAGATAGCAACAATACACAATTAATTAAATATGTATGCTCATTTTAAAAATTATATTCCAACAGTATATTATATGATAAGTAATTTTTACAAGGTACCCCAAAAATTAGACTGCTAATCTATTAATTATATTGCATTTAATTTCCTCTCTCTTTATATATATATAAGAGCTTCCGGTATGAAGAGAATCAGTCATTTTTCTAAACTAATGAGATGTTTAAACTTTTCAAATCTCACGTCCTAAATTTGGGACTAAAACATTAACTGAAAAAAAGAAAAAAGAATATTCGATGTGACTAGACTAGATATATATATACATACACACACGCGCAATGAAGTCTACTATATTATGTAAAAAAATCTTACTCAAATTTTAAGCTTTTTAATTTAGCCCCTAATACTCTACTAAGCATATATGTTGCATGCCAATACTAAATAAATATGAAATTATTAGGTGTAAACTATTCCTTGATTGATATTATCCAATTATAGAAATACTTTAAAAGGATTGAAAAATAATGTATTTATGTTACTTTAATAAAAAAGTATGTTCTCCAAGAAATAATATTTAAAGACAAATGGGTACAAAGTAATTATCCAAATACCAAAGACACGTACTTCACTTCTAGTTTCTTTACTAATTACGGAGAATCCCTTAAAACGCAATGATTTTGTTGTTAACCCAAGAAAATAAATAAAGAGTTTTGAGGATAAACATGTAGGGAGAGCGCTTTTGAAGGACAAATGAAAGATTATTAATTATTAATTTTACAAATGTTAGTAATGTGGAATGGTTATTTGGGCATATTGATTCAAATGAGCTAGCTGTAGGTGAAAGCCTAAGCCCAAGGTTTGAGGTCAATGATAAGTGAATTGAAATTGCTAGAAATCCCATATTGGTTTTATGAAACATTTGAGGTTTGTTTATATTGAGAAAAAAATCATTGGAGTTTAGTATTGTAGAAAAAAAGGGTGTCCCACTCGCCGCTGCCGCGAAGGCAGCCTTATCTTTTTACTACTCAATTTTCTAGGAAGAAGTGTCTTTTTCATATTCCTGATTTTTCACATCCTGATTAACTCTTCAGTTACCTCACTTTTCACAGAAGCGATTGAGCGATGTACCTTGAAACTCTCTTGTCCAGGAGGTCAGAAGCTTGTAGGCGGGCAAATTTTAGTTTACGGACACATGGCTTGATATGGCCTCGTCCTGTTCCAGTTTCCTGTTGTGCAGATTTCGAACAGTATTTACATACTATTGCTATAAGTTTACAGTACATTTTCTTATTTGGGATCATAATTGTAATCTGATTAAAATTCGGTTATCAGATAAATTGTGGGAATAACAATCTTAAACTCAAATATGTTTTTGTTTCTGTTTTGGAATATAATCAATTTTTTGAAAAAAATATATATATAATTGTCGAATTTTCAAACAATAATTGTTTGTGCACTATCAAATATTTATAATGTTCGTTTTAAAACTAGTTGATATTGTTTGTGTTGTGTTGTTTGTATTCTATTTTTAGCTTATGGCTGACCATATTCCAAACCGAGTTGCTGAGAAGTGAGATTCTAGTGATGAAAGCTAGTGGCGCTGAGGTCGTTATGTCAGTTCTGAGAAACCCAATGCTGCTCTCTCAATTTGAGAAACCAGAAAAGTTCAAAGGTTCCAACTTTAAGCGTTGGCAACAGAAGTTGATGTTCTTCTTGACCACTTTGAACTTGACCAGGTTTCTTAAAGAGAAGAAACCAGTGGATGACAAAGAGGATTATCAATCTACTGTAATAGTCGAATCGTGGCTGAGTGCCGACTACCTCTGTCGTAACTATGTACTGAATTCTCTTGACGTGCACTTTTCAATGTGTATTCCCCCAAAGAAACTACAAAGGATCTTTGACAATCGTTAGAAATGAAGTACAAAGTTGACGACGCAGGCGATCGATTCATGACTATCGAATGGTAGATAGCAAGAGCGTTGTTGAGCAATGCGAAGAGCTGCAGCCGATATATCATGAACTTGTTGTTGAATGTATGGGGCGAAATGATGCTCTCCAAGTGGCGATGATGATTGAAAAATGACCGCCATCTTGGAAGGACTTCAAGATCTACATAAAGCACAAGTGAAAGATGATGAGTCTCGATGATCTTATCAGGAGGCTGCGCATCGAGCAAGACAATCGAAAAGCTGACACGAAATCATTGGAATGATTTCCTAGGCCAACGTGATTGAAGTTGGGGACAGCTCTAGAACAGCTCCAGCGGGAATAAGCTCAAACACACTTTTAATTCCAAGGGAGATACTCGGAACATGAGGTTCACCGGTGACTGTTATGTGTGCGGTAAACCTAACCATAAGGCTAAGGACTGCACACAACGCCAAATCAATGAGGGTAAAAAGAAGGCAGTCTCAACCAGAGGCAAAGGCAATAGGCCTGCACATGCCCACATTGCTGAGGACAACCTGAGCTCAGACATGGATGACATGCATCTGACTGCTATGGTGTCGAAGGTGAACCTTGTTGATAGGAACTTCAAGGAATGGTGGATGGACACTGGGGCTACTCGCCACATATGCACCAACAAATGGATGTTTAAGACCTATCAACTAGTCAATGGCGAGCACTGCTACATGGGAAATTCAGCAGTCTCAAAAGTTGAAGGCAAGGGGATGATTGTGCTGAAGATGACTTTCGATAAATATTTGACTCTTACCGAGGTGCTCCACGTGCCAAAGATCCGAAAGATCTCATCTCCGGAGCAGTGTTGAACAAGCTCGTGCTTGAATCCGACAAATTCATTCTGTCCAAGGGATGTATGTTCGTGGGAAAAGGCTACTTGGCCAATAACCTCTTCTAGATGATTGTAATGACTCTGGCTCCTAAGGCTAAGTCTCAGCAAGCTTCATATAAAAATAGCCTGAGAAAGAACAGATCGAGCTGGCAACTGAAGTTCGGACTTCCGTCGCCAAATCCTTATTGCTCAAGACACTCGTTTGGGTGCTATTTGCGTTCAGCTCACGCAGATCGTAGATTTCCTTCAGGAGATTGCTGCTGACAAAAAGGGGGAAAAAAGGATTTCAAGCCAGCTCAGCAGTCCTCAGCGAAGAAGTAGATGTCTATATGAATCAGACATCTAAATGTATCTATCAGATTTTTCTTCAATAAAATCAGAGTCTTTCAGTCACTTATCTAAGTCTTATTCATTTATTTTGAATAGTTGATTTATTTTGAACAAAATGACATAATCGATCTGAACTACAACTTACAGTGTTCATTTATTTTGAACGAGAAGACTCAATTGATCTGCAGGATTACTCTTCAGAATTTTTTTTATAAGACTGAATAAGAAGACATAGTAGCTAGGTTTTGTCAACATCAAAAAGGGGAAATTTGTTAGTTCCGGATTTTAAAGATGCCAAAATAGATCAGACCGATCAAGCCGTAAAATCATGTCAAAGCAGATCACACCGATGTGATCTATCGCAAACTCAGAACGGATCGATGCAAACCAGTTTGACCAGATCGAAGCACGAGATCAGCTCAATAAAGATCAGATCAGAGCAGACAAGGTTGGATAAGCTTTGTTCTTCAGTCCGAATCATTAACGGCTATTTATTGAAGCATTTAATGATGCAATTAATGATGAAAAAGACCAAGGACTGAAGATTACCTTAAAAGGTAAAAAGACAAAGGAGAGCCTACCTGACAGACGCCGAAAGCACAAACCAGAAGGGAAAGTGCCTAAAAGAATAAGACTGAAGCTTGTTCAGAGATTGAACAGAGTCAAGAGTTGCATAAAAAATGAAATAATGTCGTTGGTGTAAACGACTATATAAGGTTGCAACTAGAGAGCTCAAAGGGGTGGACTAATCAATCAAGAAACGAAAAGAAAACAAAACAGCACAAGCTTCCAAGTCCAGATATTCTTGAGCAGAACTGCTATTAAAAGATATTCATCTTACCAGTCTGCTCAAAGTTTTCATAAGCACAGCATATTGTAATATTTGATCGTCACAGGATCATTGTGTGCATAGATAAAATCAGTCTGTCTTTTGTATTTATACTAAGATAGAGGAGTGAGATTCAATTTTAACTGTCAGACAGTCTGTGTCTGAACAGATCGAGAGACTATGAGTTTCAGTCTGGTAGTAGGATAAATCCAGCTGAATCGGGGTTGTACAAGTGGTTGTATTACTCAAAGTCTTCTAGTGAATCCTTCCTTAATTGGAAGAAGGGGAGACGTAGAAGGATTATACCACCTTCAAACTTCCAGAAACATATCCTGTCTATTCTCATTCTGTACTAAGTTACACTCATTACGCCATCAAGTCGTTCTTACTAGTCAAGAACAGACCGTTCCGCATCTTATATTCAGTGGTCTGTTCTGCTCAGAAGTTGATTAAGAAATAGATTTCACTCACTAACCCGAGAGAAGTCAATAAGGATTATTTTTAAAGGAGTGTTCATTCACCCCCCCCCCCCTCTAAACACTCCGGACCGATCCTAACAAGAACGCTTACAGAAATGATGAATGCAATGCTTATAAGTTCCGACCTACCTCAGAATTTGGGGGAGAAGCTCTGCTTTACGCCAATATGTGCTAAACAGAGTACCACATAAAAGTTGGATAAAACGCCTTATGAATTGTGGAAAGGTCGCGCACCTAGCTACAAATTTTTAAGGGTTTGGGCTATCTAGCAAGGTACCAATTCCACCTCCTAAACAGACTAGGATAGGACCTAAGACAGTGGATTGTTTATTTATCGGATATGCGCAAGATAATAGTGCTTATCGATTTCTGGTACACAAGTCAGAGTTGAGTTTGACTTTGAAGACATATCGACAACCAATGTAACGTTTTCCAGCAGATAAAGGAGTGATGGACCATGTGTTGTTGGATTCCAGGGCAGTAAGCTCTGAGGCAATGGCATCTTCCCAATGCTGATATTGGACAGCATTAGCGTAGGTGGAGGGTTCTTGGTGAATGGATAAGACAATGTCATAAGTTTTATGAGTTTTGGATAAATGATTATATGACGATATTGAATCAAGGGATGAGGAATGGAAGAGTGTGGAAGTGGATGGTTGAGAGACAGATTACAATGGTAATCTTGAAGGTATGATGGTGGTTTCTTAAGACGAGTAGTGGGAGAAGGGGAGATGATGTAGGAGTAGGGATGGCAGTATCAATGGACTCTTGAATAGGAGAAGGTGCAGTGGAGGTGTGTGGTGAATCAGGAGGTGTAGTGGAAGTGGGAGGAAGGGGCTAGAATGAATGGAATGGAATATGTGAATCAGACAGAGGATGTGGCAGTGAGATTTGTATAGGGGAGTTGGTGGGAGGGGAATCGGGATTTTGAGCAAAATGGTAGACATGCTCAAAGAAAGTTATGTCCCTAGATATATGAAGAGTTTGAGAGGTTAAATCATACACTTTGTAACCCTTGATCCTAGCAGGGTATTCTAGGAATATGCATTTATGAGTTCTAGGATCGAATTTTGTGCGCTGATGAGATAAAGTGGAGATGTAACAAAGACACTCAAAGACTCTTAAATGAGAGAATGTTGGTTTTGAGCCATGAAGTAGTTCATGAGGGGTTAAATTGTGGAGAAAAAGGGGTTGGTGTTCTTTTTATGAGATGTACAGCCGTGAGAATGACATCACCCCAGAACTGAAGTGGCAGCGAGGATTGAAAAAGCAAAGCGCGAGTGACGTTAAGGATATGTTGGTGTTTATGTTCAACGATGTCATTTTGTTGAGGAGTATATATGCAAGATTTTTGATGTAAAATACCATGAGAATGATAAAAAGCTTGCATGTTAAATTCAAGACCATTATCCGAACATATGGTTTTGATGTGAGAATTGAATTGAGTGCGAACCATGATGATAAAATTTTGCAAAATGGCTATTGTCTCAAATTTGAATTCATGAGAAAAACCCATGTAAGGCGACTGTGGTCGTCAACAATTGTGAGAAAATAATGGTGTCCATTCATTGTGGGTTGTGAAAATGGGCCACATATGTCACAATGTATTAAGCCGAAAGAAGAAAGAGATACACTATAACGGTTAGAAAATGAGTGTTTCTTTTGTTTGGCATGTTGGCATACATCACATTAAGTAGGAAGATCCGTACAAGGAACATCATTACAAAATTCATGAACTAACTTCATTCTACGATTGGATAAGTCGATAATGCCAGAGGTGGAAATCGGACATGATGACTTGATTGACTTTGGGAGTAAAGTCGGAAGACAAGGAAGAGGTGTGAAGGACTTGTGTTGGAGGATGAAATTGAAGGTGATCAAGTCCATTGAAGGTTTTTAGCTAGACCAATCATCTTCCCGGAAGAAAGGACTTGTATGTACCCAATATTATTAAGAAACATAAGGCAAACAGAAGAATGTTTTGTTAATTGGCTAACAGACATGAGATTGAAAGTGAAGGATGGGATATAGAGGACATTCGTGAGAAGTATGTCATCAGTCAGTGCGACAATATGTGGGTTGAACTTTGGAGCCATTGGTAGATGAACATATGTGTCGGGTATGCGAATAGAGGAAGAGAATTGTCATGACCCGAAAACTTTACATGATCATGCATATACATCATGACATCGATTAAATCCTTCATACGTATAATTGTATATGATATTTGCTTATGTGCATTGAAATGCATAGAGATAATATATTATAGAATAATGAAGCTACAAAAATTAACTAAAACAAACAACTATGGGCATTGTAACAACATGGGTGAGAGACACGTGCATCATTGCATGTGTTCCAGCATTTAATTAAATTAAGTTATATAAACCCATTTTTCTTACTATCATTATCCCATTTCCCTTATCATTTCCATCGAGAAATGAGAGCACAGGATAAAGAGAAGAAATACATTAGCTTTCATCATTCGCTTCACACGTCGAAACCCAGAATTCTGATTTACTTGGGTGAGTTTTACTTCACTCTTAATGAATGAAAAGTTGCTGGATAAGGTTCATAGTAATGAACGCCTTAAAATATTGAAAAATGGATGTAGGGTAGTTCGCGTGTGCCTTATTCTACTTTAGTCAATTAGTGGATGGCATAAATGAAAGATTGGAAATATTATTCTAAATAATTCAGCAATGTATGGTTAAGAATTTTCAATTGATATTTACTATTTATGTATTTCACTGTTATAAGAAGAGTACGATTCAAAGTTTTTGATTCATGTGAAATGATTAACGGGTATTAGTATAAAAAAAATGGTATGATTAATTACTAGTAGTTCAATGTTAATTGTTAAGGCAAACAGAATTTAAAAGTGCCTAACATTCACTAACCCCTAGTTTCATTCGTCAATTTAAGAAATCAGTGGATATTGAAGAACTATTGCACAACCAATGTAGAATTTGATGTTAAACAAATGTTATTGAATTTAGTTATGCATTTTGATAGGTCAAAATCTCGATCAGGGCACAGATAAGACGAAGTAAGCAAATCATCAAGATAGGTGCAATAATTTGTGAGTATATCCTTATAACTTGGTATTTAACTTTATATAAGTATGTGATTTGTGTTATATAAGTATCCTGAATTGGTGAATGAATTGCGATGAATGCAATATGTTGTGAAAGAACTAAATTGAGTTCTGAAAGGTACATGTTGAGACGTGATGTTATGCGTTTTATATGATGTTATTTACCCTATGATTTGATGTTATGCATATGATTATGACATGTGCATTAATAAGAGATTAAAGAACTCTGTTATGGCCACTAATGACCTTGAACCATGTGTTATTTCATTCTGAGTACGGTCAGAATTACAGAATCAAAATAAATATCGATCCCGAGTTAATTGAGAACTCAAGAGGGGATCTACAGAGTGCCGACCATATCGTGATCACGGATTGTTCTTGGTATTAGTTGGGTCATAACAGAATAACAATACAGACATACATGTGCATCATTTCATTGTATATGAATCATGAGAACTGATGTAACGATTATGATGAATCATGTGAGTATATTCATGTGCTTATGTGGATATAAATTATATGCTTATGTGATTTTAAATACTACGTTATTTGAATATGCTCATTGAGTTTGCAACTCACCCAAATGCAAATGTTGTTTTTCAGTTGCTGTAAATAAAAGTTGACTCTACAAGGTGTTTCTACGTATATTGGAAGTTATGGATCCAAGGTCGGCTGGCTGACTCTAGTCCTTCTCCCTCAGCTCATCATTTGCATATACTGTATAGGTTTTTGGTTGGGTTGTGAGGGGTACAACCTTGGTCATTTTGTGGCATACTGCCTTGTAAATTATATTTTGATACATGTCTTGATTACATGATGTTATGAGATTGAAATTTCCGCTGCCATTAAAGATTATGTTATATGTCTCATGTGTATGTGGTATATGTGTTATATGTGTAAGGGGTGTCACAAGAATAAAGTGGGTGAGCATATCATATGATATGTTGCCCCAGTATCGATGATCCATGAATGAAGATGAGGCAGATGATGTGATGAAGTTGAAGAAGTGGATAGGAGTGGTATCTGGAACAGATGGAGAAGAAGTGGAGGGATATGGAGTCTGTTGTCCAAAACCAGTATGGAGTCTGTTTGAATTCGGCTCGAAATATTTACATTCGAGCTCAAGTTCGATTCGAAGTTCGAATAGTTTCAAAATTTTGGCTCGATTTCGGCTCAAATCAGAGTTCGAGTTCGGCTCAAAAAGGTTCGAACATGTTCGCGAGTTATACGTATTATTGCTCGAAAATAAATACTCGAAAGGTTCGAATATATTTATTTCATATATAATTATATTATATTAATAAAATATTAAAGTTCGCGAACGGCTCGCGAACTGTCGAACAAAGTAATTTGGGCTCGAATTCGGCTCGAAAAAAAGTTCGAACATGTTCGCTCGAATTCGAGAATTTCGAATTCGAGTCGAATATTTATCGAGCCGGCTCGAAAATTTCGTGAACATGTTTGATTCGTTTACACCTCTAGTATGAAGGAGAGTCGTAAGCCTCTGAACTTGGTACCCGAACCCGATTTCCCTTTTAAAAATAAAAAATATATATTTTTTAGGTTATTCGGGTTCGGGTTCGGGTTCGGGTATGCTTTTAGTATTCCCGATACCCGATTACCCGAACTCGAATATCCCGATTCCCCGAAACCCGTCCCGATTCCCACCCCTATTCCTGAGTAATGGGAATTGTGGCATCTGAATGTGAGGATTGTGTCCCGGGCAGTAGAACATTGTTGGCTGAAAAACGAGGTTTAGATCGATTGTTTCCAGATGAGCCCCCTTTAGATTTAGTGAACTTGAAGTTGGCTGGAAAACCAATCAATCGATAGCAATTGTCCCTAGTGTGATTTGGTTTGCCACAATGATCACATGTTACTTCATGTTTCTGAGAGGAATTATGGTGAAAAGTAGCCATGGCAGAGGATTCCATAGGAGGCATCAGAACTTGTCGCTGTCTTTCTACTTGCAAAATCATTGCAAAGGTCTGATCCAGAGTTGGCGTAAGAGTCATGAGCAATATCTGACCCTTTATACCTTCATATGTGTCATTCAAACCCGTAAGGAATTTGAAGACATAATCGGAAGTTTGCTCATCACCAATATTTTTTAGTACAACACAAACACATCTACCACATGTGCAACAGGGTAATGGACGGTATTTCCTCAATTCCTCCCATAGTGCAGTGACATGGGTAAAATATTCAAGAATTGATAAGAGATCCTTGGACCATAGTGTGGAGCTTTTGGTGAAGTTGATAGATCCGTATATTATCAGGCTGAGAAAATGATTTTGAAGACGATCCCAGACTTCTTTAGCAGAGTTAATGTATAGGACATTGGAGGCAATATCCCTGGAAATGGAATTAAGAATCCAAGATAATAGAAGATTGTTGCAGCGGATCCAGGGTATATAAAGTGGATCAGTGATTTCGGGAGTTGAAATCTTCCATCCAAGAAGCCAAGCTTATTTTTTATGGATACAGCAAGACCAGGTAAGGTAATTGGGTCCAGTAAGTGGAGGTGTAATGACAATGGTGTTGGTGGTGTCACTGGATGCAAATAAAAAGGTTGGCTAGGATCTTCTGTAGAGGTGGCATAATGACGATGACCGGAAGTGTTGGTGGAAGAATTTTCCGTCTCCGTAGTAGCCATGGGAAATAAAAAAGAACAAAATCGAAAATCAAATATGAAGTCAGATCAAGTTTTATGAGCTTGATCGGCACTGATATCATGTTAAAGATTATTTAATCTGTGGAAACTCCATTGAAGAATTCCAGAGATGAAGAAGTTAATGAAACAAAACAAAGCAACAAATGAATTGTGGAAATCTTTCCAATATATTGAAAATGATGAAAAATGAATTAATTCTACAAAGCTGCTGCTATCGATCACTTATATACAAATCTGAATCTAAATTAAAATAAAAAAATTTTAAAATATCACACAATGCATGCTTGTTTGCTAACTAACTTTCCCTCTCTTTTTCACATGGGAGGGAATGTTCTCGATCCGTCTGGCATCAATGCTTCTTCGATTTTATTCCCTGCTACTCGGGTGCATACTTGATTGTCAAATGTTGATTCTTCTTCGTTGTTATTTTGACAAATTCTCATCCCCAATTCTTAGGTGACTAGCGATCTTGAGGATAGTAATGGAACATTTGTTACAGTTTTATTGAAAGCATTTTATCTATCCGGTGCATGATAACTAATTTCCCGTCAGTGATCAACAGATCAGACAGTGCTAGAGTGGTCGAAGACCTATCGATTGTTGATCTGCATGTGGAAATTCATTGTAAATTTTTTTTTGGAATATGTTGCTCAGCAAATTCTTGAAATATTTGATTCATTTGATCCTCCCTCACTCCTACCATTAAGAAGCAGCTTGTTTTCCGCTGTACAACTGCAATGTTCTTGTTATCCATTTGTGGCCTCCATTACAGTCAGAGCGACAAAAGAAAAATTTGAATCGTACACTGGTTGATCTTGAAGTTGGAATTCTGCTCTCCGAACATTACATTGAGAGGTCGCCTGACGAATGGGGACGGCGGCTGTGATTGGAGGAGATAACCGGTGAAAGTTCGATTTTGCTGAAGTTGTAAACATTTTTCACTTTACCCCTTAATTGTTGATTGAAGCCCATAACTTTTAAATTCTTTCAACTAATCCACAAAACTTCATGATTTAATCCCCTGCTGCGACAAAAAGTCACATGTATTAATCTTGGATTGAGCTGCTAAGTGTAGTCCATCAAATGAGAAAATCTTCAAGTATAATGCATCATTTTTGTCAAACTATAAGTTGCGTCTGTATCTAAAATAAGTGTTTGGATACGTAGAATTTAAGTAAAAATTGATGTCGAAATCATTATTCTGAAATAATGAACATCTACGAAGGTGGAATCTGGTAGACAGATTTCATCTTTGTTTCTAATAGAGAAACGTATTTATCAAGCATAGAAACTACAGCTTCAAACTCGGTGACTTGTTGCTCTATTGCGTCGATCTGTTGAACATATTCTTCGAAGCCGCTGCTTTTGGACTTCAGTTGCTCCACATATACTCTTAAACCTGAAGCGACATCGCCAAAGCATGTGTATTCTTCCGCGACCCTTACATTCAATTTCTCCAAAAGTTCGAGTACGTTGTTTGTTGCCTGAGGCATTTGAAAGGTTTCAGCACACGGTACGGGAGCCATACGCAGCAAAAACAAAAAAAACAAGAGCATTGTGAACAGGTTCGAGGAAATAAGAACAAGAAACCATCAAAAGTTGTTATGCATATATATTAGCAGCATCTCACAACGTTGTGAGAAATTCCCAGAAAATTCTTTAACTAAACGAAAGGGAATACGCATCATTTGGCATTGATTTCAAAATTAATTGTTCCATTAACCTAAGGGCTGATCCGATAATTTGGAGAACAGCGATTAAACGGGGCGAGGTGCATCAATTGAAGGAGAATAAAACTTGCAGTTCTAAACAAATTACACGGTGAAGCTATTACCTGAAGCTCGCCTTTGATCATATTAGAGACACTGGTGAAGAGATCATTCAGGGACTCAGCCAGATGATCTTGCTCAGTCTCCTTCCCAGAAGCCATTACGAAACACACTCTGACACTCAGAGCCCTGCTGGCCTAGTCGACCTACATCCATCGTGCAGAAACAACTGCTCGTTACTTGACTGTGATCATACAATTTCCTTTCATGATGAGATCACAACAAAAAGATACATTTCATCTATGTATCAATTTTACAAAGAAAGATACAATCAATATGTTTATGCATCCAAGATATCCCGTCAAGTGACAACGAAAAACGAGATCAAAGATCCAAAGTGATCTTTCGATACCATGTCAGTCAACAAAACGTGCACACTAATAGTGGATAGTTTCCTCAACAAAGCATTTCCTCATGTTCATGTTACGCATTTCCAGGCACGAGTTTGGCGTAATTGACCCAAATTTCTGATAAGAATTTAACCAGGCCAAAGAATTAACTTAGCTGAGATCTTAAGGAACTTCAGCATCCGAATATATACATTATCAAATCTAAGATACTGTTGAGGAATCTTCTGTCAATGAAACTTCCCCAAATCACATTGCATAATTTTGTAAAGATTTATCTTGATTACCATTATAATTAGGAAGATTGCTCATAATCTTATAATATCATTAAAAGATACTTGTAATATTATTTACATGGCTTGTAACACACAAAGAAATCAATTCAAGTATTTTCACAAACAATCTTTAGTACTTTAGATGCATGGCAACTATTAGTCCCATCTGTGATCTTGGTGATAAGCAAGATTCTTCCAGAACCTCTTCAAGATAATCAATCTTGGTGATTATTTCCATAATTTTGTTTTGTCAAGATCTTGTAATTAATTTTGTTTTCCCATACTCGACAGTGTAAAAAAGATCTGTAGATATCTTTACAAAAATACAAACATTTTAAAATGTATAAAGCTGACACAAAAACTATGGAATAATATTGAGTCTTTCAATCAAAGAATTATTTCTCTTTTATGGTATCAGAGCCATTGTCTCACACGAGAATTGATCCATAATTTTTTTTTTGACTCCATGGCTTCAGAGAACTCTTCAACCGCTGACAATACCTCACGCCCCTCGGCTGCTTCGCCTCTCCTTAGTTCGACAGGCAGAGCGTTGATTCCCATCAATGCTCATCAACAGTTGCCCCTGCAACTCACACCCTCGAATTTTGCTTCGTGGCGCGCTCAAGTCCGTCACTTGTTCTTTGGCTATGGTTTGCTTGGCTTTCTTGATGGCACCACTCCATGTCCATCGGCTGGTACATCACCATAATCTGTAAGTGCTCATCTTCACTGGCAGCGCCAAGATGCATTACTCTTGTCCGCTCTTTTTGGTGCTGTTTCAGCGGAAATCGTTCCTCTCATCTCCAATGCAACCACAGCAGCTGAGGCCTGGCATATTCTTTCCCGTCTCTATGCCAATCACTCACGCACCCGAGTTATGCAATTAAAAGATGATTTATCTCACGTCACTCTTGGTTCTCAATCAGTTTCAGCATTTCTTCAATCTATCAAAACAAAGGCGGATGAATTGGCAGTCATTGACAGCCCTCTTAAAGAAGATGATCTTACTTTATATATTCTCAATGGTCTTGGTGCTCAATATCGGGACATTGCGGCACCCAATTGAGCACGGGAGACATCTCTTCGCTTCGAAGAATTGCACGATTTACTTGTTGCGCACGAGGCTTATCTCAAACGCCTCGATTCCACCACTGCGTCTCTCGTTGCATCGGCCAACAATAGTCAACTCTCTCGCTCTAGCGGCCGCAGCGCCTCTCAGCAGCATACTGGTGGTCGTGGACAGTCCTAGCAACACTCTTTTTCTCGCAGTTTCTCTCGCTCTGGCTCGCGCAATGGCTCGCATCGTGGCCGAAACAATCAACGCCCCAATTGGAATTCCAGTTCTCGACAGGTTCATCACTCGGGTGGATATTCTCCGCCTCCACTCATTTGCCAGTTCTGTGGATATCCTGGCCACACGGCACGTCAATGCCGCCAACTTCCTCCGGTTGCCAATACTGCCGTCTCCCCTCCAACTCATGTGAACAACTCTCAGTGGCTTGTCGACTCTGGTGCATCCCATAATCTGTCTTCTGATCTTGCTAATCTTACCGTGCACTCTGAATACGATGGACCCGATGAGGTTCAAATTGCAAACGGTCAAGGTTTGCATATCTCACATATTGGTTCTTCTAATATCGTTCATGATGCTCGTAATTTTCGATTATCAAATATTTTATGTGTCCCTTCGGCTAATCGAAATCTGTTGTTAGTTCATCAATTCACCAAAGATAATAATGTATTTTTTGAGTTTCATCCGTTTCACTTTGTGGTGAAGGATCAGCATACGGGGGCGAGTCTCATTCGCGGTCAATGTAGTAACGGAATCTACCACCTACAGTTTAAGTCGACCAGCGCTCAACCTTCAGCTTTCTTGGGCAAACGTGCAAGTATGGAATGTTGGCATCGTTGTTTTGGCCATCTGTCTGCTCGGATTAGTTCGTTTAGTATTAAGAAATTTCATTTACCTAGCTTACAACAATCGACAATTGATTTACGAAATTGTAGTTCATGTCTTTTGAATAAAAGCACTCAGTTGTCGTTTACTCAGTCGTCTCTTGTCTCTACACACCCACTTCATTTTATATATACTGATGTTTGGGGGCCCACTAATTCCCCTTCACTGTCTGGAAATCGATATTATTTACTGCTTGTGGATCATTTTACAAAATATTGTTGGCTATATCCTCTACAGCTGAAATCACAGGTTGCCTCTGTCTTTAAACAGTTCCGGTCTCTGATTGAGAAACAATTTATCTGTGTTATTCAAAACCTTTATTCGGACAATAGGGGTGGATTTCTCACTCTTCGCCAATACCTTGTTGCTAATGGCATTAGTTGGCTTACCACTGCACCACATACACCACAACATAATGGAATTACGGCTCCATCTACCACCTCCAACGTTCGTCATATCTCACCATTACTACTACCGGCTCCTCCTGACATTTCAAGGCTGTCTCACGCCATGCCTAACGTGCCAACAACCTCCCATGCCCCACTATCTTCCCCTCTTCCAGAACCGGCATCACACCATCCCGCTTCACAAGGAATCTTATCTCATGATAGCAGTAATACCTCGCATACTCGCACCCATGCCATGCGAACTCGTTCCATGAATAATATCTTTAAGCCAACAACTATGCATCTTGCCACCAAGCATCCTATCCATGGTTCTGCCAAACCCACATGTGTCTCTCAAGCTCTTCAGGATCCACAATGGCGTTGTGCTATGTCCGATGAATACACTGCTCTTGCTAAGCATGGCACTTGGGATCTTGTTCCTTCCGCGGTTCATGGTCATATTATTGGCTCCAAATGGGTTATTCGCCTCAAACGTAAGCCTAATGGAACTATCGACAAGTATAAAGCTCATCTGGTTGCTAAGGGTTTTCATCAACGCCCTGGTATTGATTACAATGAAACATTCAGTCCAGTTGTCAAACCTGTTACTATTCGAACAGTTCTTTCCTTAGCCACAATGTATCGCTAGCCTGTTCGGCAACTTGACGTTAGTAATGCATTCTTACATGGCACTCTCTCTGAGCACGTTTATATGAAGCAGCCCGCTAGTTTTGTTGATGATTCACGGCCCTCCTATGTGTGCAAGCTTCGGAAATCTATCTATGGCCTCAAGCAGGATCCCCGAGCTTGGTTCAACGCTTTAAGCACGACACTTTCATCCTTTGGCTTTAAGCAAACGAAGTCTGACATGTCCTTTTTTGTCTTTCATAAGAACTCCACTCTCTTATATATTCTGGTTTATTCTTGTTACTGGCAATGATCCAAACCTTGCAAACGATGTTATCCAACGGCTCAGCTCCACATTTGTTGTTAAGGATCTTGGTGAACTTACATATTTCCTTGGTATTGAAGTGTTGCATTGTCGTGAGGGTCTCTTCTTATCTCAGCATAAATATATACTTGGTATACTTCGCCGACACCACATGGATGGTGCAAAGCCTCTCACCACACCCATGTCTACCTCCAAGTCCATGGATTTGTCCACCTCCTCTCCAGTTGACGCCACGGAATTTCGGCAAATCGTGGGGGCCCTTCAATATTTAACCATTACAAGGCCTGACATATCTTCCGCCGTAAATCGCATGGCGCAAAGTATGAGTAATCCGTCGTCTTCAGTTTTGGCAGGAATCAAACGCATCTTACGCTATCTCAAGGGCACACTCAATCATGGTTTACTTCTTCGCCACAATTCCTCTCTCGCTCTGACGGCCTACTCTGACTCGGATTTTGCGGGGTATCCGAGTGACAGCGTTTCAACTTCAGCTTATGTATGCTTTCTTGGGTCAAACCCGATCTCTTGGAGTTCTAAACGACAGCGTGCTGTGTCTCGATCTTCAACCGAGGCAGAATATCTTGCCTTAGCTAATGCTGCGGCTGAGGTCCGCTGGGTCCAACATCTATTTTCGTAACTTGGCTTAGCTCTCCAGTCTGTGCCACGAATTTTATGTGATAATATCGGTGCTACTCGTCTTGCTCTACACCCAGTCATGCATTCCAGAATGAAACATATCTCTATTGATCTTCACTTTGTACGTGATCTTGTCAATAAAGGTTTTCTCAATGTCTCTCATGTGTCTAGTCATGATCAACTAGCGGATGCTTTTACCAAACCGCTGTCTCGCACTCAGTTTCAAACGTTGCGGTCCAAAATCTCTGTTGCTGATGAAACATCGATTTTGCAGGGGCGTATTAGTCACATCTGTGATCTTGGTAATAAGCAAGATTCTTCCAGAACCTCTTCAAGATAATCAATCTTGGTGATTATTTTATTTCCATAATTTTCCTTTGTCAAGATCTTGTAATTAATTTTGTTTTCCATACTCGACAGTGTAGAAAAGATCTGTAGATATCTTTACAAAAATACAAACATTTTAAAATATATAAAGCTGACACAAAAACTATGGAATAATATTGAGTCTTTCAATCAAAGAATTATTTCTCTTTTAGCAACTTGTCTCTTGTATACCAAAATAAACTTTCATAAATTAGGCTAAGTCGTGCATTATCTACACCAGAACTACAAGCATAATCCCAGGTCAACTGAAATTTCTGAGAGATGAAGTTCAGTACAGACTAATGAACTTCATATGGAATCATCCACGGCATTGACCTACACCATTTCTACACATGAGATCAAGGCAGTCCCTCTCTCAAATCAAACATATATAGATAGATATTTCGACCCATGAGATTTCTAGCAGTTTAAAACATGAAATTACCTACATCACTTCATGAAACATCTTGATGTATATTCATGATAATCCCCAAATAAGACTGATAACTAGCAGAATTCACAGTTTAACAATTGAATCTAAGGCAAGGCAAATTTCCAGGAAATGACTTGGGTAGGTATGCATTGCAAACTGAATAATAACGCATCACTGTTATTTTCGTTTCTCACAAATGACATCTTTTCTTTTTCAACAAAAAACTGAAACTTTTTCAACCTGACCCCAAACCCAAGTGTCAAGTTGAGAAAATTCAGCAATTTTTTAACAACCCCACCCCACCCCAATTAATCAAAAACGAAAAGAAGCCACAATTTTGCTTTCATATAGATGAACAGAATGAAACAAAGAACTGTACCTTTAATGGCAGCTTCACGAGTCTGTTGAGAGAGAAGCGAGGGGCTACCGATGCTGTGCTGGCGAAATGGAGATTGGAGAACTAAATCGTCTTACGTGAAAAACGAAAAAGTAAAATTCCAGATAGCTCCCATAAATTTCTCAAATTATTGTACACCCAAATGTTTATAGAATTTAGTAGTCGAATTATTGCACAATTTTTTTATGTCGTATTTTAACTTATTGATTATTTTAAACTAGAAGGTGTTAATATATAAAGTTTATACTATGGATGTTCGAAATATATTAGTAGCTTATATATGTATTAGTTTTTGTTGGCACCGCATAAGACGTAGTGTCAGGTATCAACATGTTAATTTTTTTCTTAATTTGATTAAAAATAACATTTCAAATTACTGACTTTAACAAACTTTTTTAAAAAACGACCATGGTACTGTATAGAAAGGAAAAAAAAACTAACTAAATAACTTGTTCTAACTTTTTTTTCAAAAAAATGATGTTCATCTTACTATATAAATTGAAAAATAACATTTGAAGTTATGCACGTCAACAATTAATTAAAATATATTTTTTCATAATCGATTCAGGTCAAAACCATACAACAATAAAAATAATATTTTAATATAAAAATGTAATTTATTATTCATTACAATAGTAGTTAATTGTAAATCCTTCCACACTTATTATATAGGTATAATATAATATACATTAACGATTAATATAAAATGTAATTTAAATATACTAAATTTCTATACAAAGTGTAATTAAATTTGAATTTGAAAATAATTAAAATACTAAACAGAGAGCAAATATCTGTCATGATCATATCAACGTAAAACATTTTATAAAGGGAAAGTGGCAATTTTAAATATTTAATTAAAAATAAAATACGCATTTTCATATCAGTAGAATGTGTTTTTGACAACAAGTTAAGATTGTCTCGGTTTCGAGTCCTCACCTTGCCTAAAAAAAAAAAAATTTCAGTTGAATGTGTTTTTTCATTCATACGCTATTCCCCTGTTTCAATATCTCTATTTTGTGTTAATGAAAAATAATTTTTATTTTATATTATGCAAAGAAAAACATATATTTGAATCCATTCAGTGTTATGATCCTTAAAAAATTTGAATATACCATGAGGAATTAATACTTCAAACTAGAGGTGTCAAATGCCGGCACGGCACTATTCGTGCCGTGCCGTGCCGGCACGGCCCATTTCAAGTTTTTTTTATTTTTTTTTATTTTTTGGTGTAGCGATCGATCGCCACCTAACTGGTGATCGATCGCCTAACTGGGCGATCGATCGCTACCAGTTTTAAAAAAAAAAAAAAAAAATTTACTATCCGTGCCGTGCCGGCCCACGGGCCGGCACCCTATGGCCCGGCACGGCCCATGCTACAGTGCCGTGCCGTGCCGACACGGCCCATTTGCAAAACGTGTCGTGCCGTGCCGCTCCGTGACGTGTCGTGCTCGTGCCGTGCCTCGTGCCGTCCGCTCCGTTTGACATCTCTACTTCAAACTTGGTTCCACTAACAAGAAGTCGCTACCCACGATCTTTTCGCGCAAGCCATCTTATGACTTTCTCAAAAAGGAAACCCATGGAAATACCACGGAATAAATTTTAATCTAAAAGATAATCACACACATTAAAAATAGTAGAATCTTGATAAGAGCATAATCTCTTGTTTGTTCTTATCTGGATCAGATAGTGATAACTGTTGTATTTTGACAAATCTTTTTGATTTAGTAAAAAAGATGAATCTTGAATTAGATTTTGGAAGATAGATGGCATTTTCATTTGTTTCAGCACTATAATTAGCACATAATTAAAAAAATAAATATAAACAGTCCCTCTCTATTGGAATCATACAAACTATGGAAAACTATACCCTTGAAGATTGGATGTTCACTATGCTGCTATAACAAATAAAGAAACAAGAAACTTTCGTTTTGTAGCCTTATCTTGTCTAAAGAATTCCCCTTTGAGAAGTCCTTGAAGCTTTTCATACATGCATATATTTCTTACCTCGGACCAGAGAGCTCCATTGCTTGAGCAAGCAGTGAAGAATCATTGGTGAGGTCCGAAAATCGTTCTGACGAGGAGAGCTCCAGTGTTCTAAACTTGTTCGGTTCTAATCTGTGAGATGCTTCCCATCTCTCAGCAAGTCCATCTCCTTCTAGCATACGTACCACTACAGACATCTTGGGTCTCAGCCCCGGTAGATATTGAGTGCACAATAGAGCCACTTTAACCATTTCTTCTAGCTCAATTCTGTCATAGTTGTGTTTCAAGTCTTTATCAACCAGTGTATCTAGTTTCTTTTCTTGATGAAGTTTCCTTACCTGAAAAACACAGAAATTATAAGTGCTGTAGAATTTGAACGGGCAAGCATGTATCTACTAAGTAACTAACCCAATCAAGAATTGCTCCTTTCTGACTAGCTGATTTGCTGAACTCTAATGCTCTCTGTCCCGTGATCAGTTCAAGAAGAAGGATCCCAAATCCAAACACATCTGTTTTCTCAGAAGACTGGCCAGTTGAAAGATACTCTGGGGCTATATGCCCCACTGTGCCACGTACAGCAGTCGTGACATGTGAATCTTGATGATCCAAAAGCTTTGCCAACCCGAAATCTCCCACCACTGCCTCACAATAGTCATCCAGAAGTATATTTGCAGCCTTGACATCTCTGTGAATAATCTTCGGATCACACTGCTCGTGGAGATACAACAGTCCCCTCGAAGCTCCTAAGGCTATCCGCTTTCTTGTGGCCCAGTCCAACACCGGTTTGGCTGTTTATGTGAAATTTACGGCATAAGCAAAATTTCACACAAGGGGTTCTGATAACTTTGTAAACTATACCTTTGAGACGGGAAGCAACGCTTCCATTTGACATGTAAGGGTATACTAGGAGCTTTTCTGTTGGAGTCATGGAAAATCCGTACAATTTAAGGAGATTCCGATGAACTGCCAGGCTAATAATCTCAACTTCTGTCTGAAATTGCCTTTCCCCACCCGTGGCTCCTCCATCTTTAAGCCTTTTTACGGCCACAGCAGTTCCATCTTGTAGACACCCTTTATAGACATTTCCAAATCCACCTTTTCCCAGAATGTTTTTACTGCTAAAATTGTGGGTAGCAATTTGCAGTTCCCTAAACTGAAACCTTCTTAAATTTCCTAGTGAAACTTCCTCATGTTGTCGGTCTGAAATTTTGATTGTGTGCACATAATATCAGTTTAAAGAAAGAACTAGAGGTGTAAGTTTAAATAAGAAAGATCGAATTTATCATATTATTCATACAGACCATTTACATCAAAGAATTCTTGTTGCTTATGCCTTTGTCTTGTCCACAGGAACATCCCAAATCCGAGGATTATCAAACAGAGGCAACCAAGGCTGGTTCCAAACACGAGGGCGAGAGTGCGATGTTTTGATTTTGCTTGAAAGAATAAAAAACATCAGGATAAATATAACGTAGAGAAAAAACACGAATCAGAACTTGAAGTTTCTTGCATACTTTGAGAAGTGTTCAAGGCCATAGACATTGGAATCAACGTTATTCCACTACACTGTGGTTCTGATTCTGTCTCACAAATAGATGGGTTCCCAATTATACTGCAGGAAAACGGAATACAAAAACCCCACAAATTCAACAATATACTTTCATTACAAAAAACATAGATTAATTTTGATAATAGATTACTTGAACGTCTTGTAAGGGAATATAGGTACGGCGCCTCTCAAGTTATTGTAAGAGAGATCCCTGAAACAAGAAAACAAGAAAAAGTTTAGAGCATCATATCCCCAAGTAACAAATGTATTCGACTGAGAAGAGAATTACAGTAAAGAAAGTTGCGACATATTGGCAAGTGACATTGGAATTCCGCCAGAAAGACTGTTGTTGTTGAGCCTCCTGATTCATCAAAACAAGTATTGTGAGACTCAAGAATGGAAACATATCAAAATTTTGATATTTTAAACTCGTGATTTAGAGGATGAGGTTCACATGTATTGAAGGTTTTTCAAGTGGCCCAAAGAAGGAGGAATGATGCCGTTGAAGGAGTTACTTGAAAGATCGAGCGTTTGAAGTTTTGAGAGTCTTCCAAGTTCAGTTGGGATTGGTCCTGTAATGTTATTATTCTGCAAAAGTCTGCAAAAATCCCATTCCGTTAAAGTGTATTTAAGAAACAACAACTTGTGACAGAAAATAATCCTTCAAGAATCATCTCTTACACTTACATAATCTGAAGATTTGTTAAATTTCCAATACTTGGAGATAAAGTACCAGACAAATTCTGACTTGGAGTCCCTCTGCATAATACAATCAATCCCCGTATAAGATTAATTCTAAATTCTCAAGAGACTGAAGAAATCTGAAGAATAGCTTACATGCCAACAACAAGACTTTCAGAAGAACAAGTGACCATGGTCCAACTACATGGATCAACTGCATCCCCATCCCAGTTTTCAAGAACACCGTGCGGATCCGACAATGCAGATTTTATCCTCATTAAAGCTTGAACTGAATACACAGTCCAGATAAGAAAGAAAGAATCTTTCTTAATTAGAGCACAAAAAATGTAATTTTTGGTAGTCATGTTTACCTTCAAAGTTTACACCTTTGGGAGAGAGCAAACCCATTGAAGAGCTGCAACAGGATAGATAAATGAATGCAAAAAATGCTGCTTCTCTCTCTCTTCTCATTCCCGTTGATGAGTAGATACAACAAGAACTCCAAGAAGATAGAAAAAAAAAATTACGATTATCTGTACTGATGAGGATTAGCCTTCAAATGGCTATCTTTTGAATAGTGAGAAATAATCTGCAGATCAGAACTGGGACTTGTTTTCTACTGCAGTGATTCATTTTTCTTAGTTTGTCAAGTTCAAGTAAAGTTATTTAGGCTTTTGTGCTGTATAAAGAAACTAGCATGCCTGTCAATTGTCATAGCCTCACGGGCCATTAGCTTGTCAAGAAAAGAATATTTTACTACCTCGAATTTAACCAAGCATGGGACATGGGAGTAAATTCTTAATGAGATCTCGCATTTGATCATGCATTCACCAAGAAAAATACACAATCACACTTATTACCAATCCCACAGGTAGTAGTAGCTTTGATTTGGGAGCATTTCTTCAAAAGGGAACAAAAATATTATTATATAAATAATTTTTCAAAAATACAAATTTTGTTTTCGAAGTATATAGAATTGTCTTCCTTTACCTATTTCACCCTTTATATACGCGTCATGCTAATCGCACAAACAAAAAATATTAAATTTCATATTAGATATTTATTTTCCTTTCAAATATGTAATATCATTCATTATTCATCAAAAATCTTGAAATCTACATGCATTATCCCTTCTTATTATTCCAATTGATTAAAGTGCGAGATGAGATTATCATATTTTGCTGGTTTATTTTTTTAAAAATTGATCGTTCAAAGACAAGAAAGTAATGTACCTCCCACACAAAATGATATAAATATCTACACAGGCATCTTATTCCATGGAAATATGTACTCTGGCATTAGCATAAGTACAACATAACCTTGTCCTAATCCCTCTGAACTATATGTCCTATTTAATTCAAAAAGGAAAGTTCTCCACCTATCTTTACATACATTACACACACACACTCACATATATATATATATATATGTTCTGTATAATAATGGCAAAAGACAGGAGAATCCAACATTCCCTGTGTTTGGCCATCCAATAAAAGTTATAAAATTTAATCCGTATGTGAGAATCTCAATAAAAGTAGCTTAGAGATTGGAAATAGTGTAGGTCACCTTCCCATGACCAAATTTATATTATAAGAATTTGGCGACAAACTGACTTCCATACACTTATTAAATATTTATTTTAAAAAATTGTAATTCTTTCCATTTTTTTTTATTTTTCTTAATATCTTAAAACAACCAAATCTCATATCAATACTTTAGGAATTTTTTTTTTTTTACAATAATTACTTTATGAAATAGTATTTTATTTTATTTTTTACAATAATATAGATTAAACAACGTAATCATAGTGGTCTTAGCAAATGCAAAATGCTAAATTTGAGTCACATGATTGTCGTAAGGACTAAGACTATTTTAATCATTCCAATAATACTTTTGAAATAACAAATACCAAATTTGATTCAACTTTCACAATGACAAGGTATCTAACTCATGAGCCCTACTGTTGAATTTGTGTGGACCTAGTTAGTGTGTTGTTTAAGCACATAATTCAGGCAAAGTGGGGGGCGGGAGAAAGTTAATTCAATTTTTTTTTAATACATAAAGAGAAGAACTTTTGAAAAAGAAAGCCCCCCACGCCTTCTCCTTTTCTTAAATCACCAACATGGAATATTGCATATATTGAGCTTTATCATTGTAAATAGACAAACTTAGCTTCCCTTTTTTCTCCTTTTCTTTATCTTTTTCTTTTCCTTGACATGATGACAAATAGCGAAAGAAATGTTACTGTAATAGTATTTTATATTGATCTTTCATGGAAATTGATCTGTTAATATAATAACACAAATAATACTTGAATTTTAATATAATATATGGCATACATGATTAGCTATTATATCCATTTTCTAAGCTAATAATCAAAATAAGCTTGAGTCTAGCGATGCATGTATATTACAACATGCATTGCATTAGTCGCATGCATCGCATGAATATAACGGTGTACGTAAATTACATGTACCGCTACTCATTCGGTGCATGCATATTATAGTTACATGCACCGTATGAGTTACATGCAACATATGAGTCTAGTAGTGCATGTAATTTACGTGCACCGCTAGACTCATGCGGTGCATGTGTATTTTCTTAAAAAAACAGGTAATTCGAAATTTCACCAACTCAAAAATCGTCGCCGTCACCAATTCCTCATCCCAAACCACTACCTGCTCCGCTAACACAACCTTCCTCACTACCACAGTCCTCTCCGACCTCCTCAAAATCGATGCAACCACCGCCTGACCGCCTCCCCCTACCAAACATAGAATTACTTCCAACACTCTAAACACCAACACCACCTTCCTCGTTGCCACACTCCTCTCCGACCTCCTCAAAATCGATGCAACCGTCGCCGCTGACTGTCCCTATATTCTTCACCCTCGTTGGCTGATCCCCCCTCACATATATACAAGTGTTGGGAAGAATTTGACTAGGAATCTGTGGGGCGGAATTAATGGTGATTGTACTTTGAATCCATTGTCGAAGTGAAGGGGGTCGACGGAGGAGAGAATGATTTTTTGAACAAGTTACGTAGTTTTTAAAATGTGATGAAGGTACAGAGCAATGGATATTTTAGTCATAATTAATAGATTAATTAGATTATGGTTTGATAAAATATACTTAGCGAGTGTTTATAAATGATTATCAGCTTTTCAGATAAAAAAAGCATAATTTGATTGTTTTATTTCCTTGTTTCTGCTATTGCTTCTCTAAAAATAAGTAGAAAAAAAAAATAAAAGCTGAGAAGCAGGTGATAACATGTAAGTTGTTTTGTGGCAATTTTGTAATTAATTGAAGTTTATTAAGCTATTTTTTTATTTAAATAGCAAGCACTCAATGCTTTTGCTTAAAAGCAACTTTTTCCAACTTTAAACAAAAGCAACATAGAAGTGTTTTGAATAAACAATTGCAAACACATCCTTAGTTGAAATAACTTTCTTAAAAGTTGTATTTGTTGGGAAAGAAGATATTTGGAGTGATTTAATTGAAAAATATTTTTGTATGTGGTACATTCTTGTAATTCTCTCTAAAATTTAATAAGTTGTATGTTGTTGTGATAAATGATCACATCTATGAGGGTAACATAGAAGTCAGAATTGTGGCAAATTATTAGGATTGTTTAAAGCTAAAAGATCAAGTTTTTTGCTACACAAAATAAGATAGGAAAGATATGAGAACCCGATTTCTTTTGTTGAAAAATGGTAATCGAGTAGGGTACTTTTTATGTTTGAGGTTTTTCCAAATTCCAAGTAATCCTTTTCCTTCTTGTGCTTGGTTTGGAGGAATTTGGGAGGATTTGGAATTAGAAATCTCGTCTTGCCTGTTTAGAAAGATGATGTTTATAATAAAAATTATTTTAATATAAATTTATGTAACTTACTCATAATTTTTTTATTTTTCAAATTTAATAAAATCATCTTATTAAATTTTTATATTATTAATTCACATACTTTATTATATATTTTAAGAAAGTTTACTTAAAATATTTTTTATATTTAAAAACTCTATAAATTATTTATTCCACAAAAAGGGGTGTTTGCGATTGCTTTTCAAAACTGCTTATCTGTTTGTCAGACAAAAAAGTAGATTTTGGTTGTTTTATTTTATTGCTTCTGTTATTGCTTCTCTAAAAATAAGCATATAAAAACAGAAGCAAAGAAGCAGGTAATGAGATGTTTTTTACTGCTTTTTACTTATGTGATATTAATTTTGTAATAATTTTAAGTTATTTTTTTTTTTATTTTAACAGTAAACATTCAATGATTTTTCTTAAAATCAACTATTTTCAACTTTAATCAAAAGCAATATAAAAAATTTGAATAAGCAATTGCAAGCGGCCCCCTAAAAACCTCCATAATTTCTAAAAGTAAAAGTCTAATTAATGTAATTTTTTTTTCTAAACTCTTGATGAACTTTGTTTTTTTCATTCTCTCAAAAAACTATTTAATAAAAATATTCTTGCTATGTTTAATACTAATTGTTTCTTCTATATCTTCGTAAATAATATATGAATACTCACAATGTAATTAAAAATTTTGTAATATATATCATATAATATTATTTTTAATTATCAAATCTAAATTCTTAAATAACATTTTGAAATTTTTCTATTTTTCTTTTCTTATTGTTTTCTTCCTCCCCAAAGGAATCATAGAATATGTACTTGGTTATTGTACTATAGCTTGCTTCAATCAATGGAGTCCAGCTATGTTGACTGGTCAAATGTGACACAATTATTTTATTTTATTTTTTTACATATCAACAAACGATAATTTTTTTTTGTTAGAATAATTTAAAATATATGCAATTGTTTTACACATCCGCTGATGTTGGATCCCGTAACATAGAGTTCGAATAGAAATTGACTCTAACAAAATATAATTGAATTTGAGCTCTATTAATTAAAATATTTTCGAACAATGACTTAACTTAAATAGTATTTGAGTGACTCGAGTTATACCCAATAGAAATGATTTTTAAAGCATGAATTGGTTCTTATTTAATTTTTCATAAATTTAGTAATCCGTGTTGATATGCTAGCTCGTTATAAGATATTTGGATTATTTCACTTATTAAGTTGAACCAGAAATATTCTCAGTTTAACAATCCGAACATGCATTTTATAAATATTAGTAGGAAATAGCTGCTTCAAAATAGTAGAAACTTTATGATTAAAACTCGAGTATTTAATTAATATTTGATACTTGGATTGTATGTAGTTAGTTTGATAGTCCCAATACTTTCTTGTTTTTATTCATAATAAAATACATACATATATAAAATACATAATAAGAAATAATTCAAAAGAAATAAATAAAAATAAAAGGTGAAAAATACAAAGCAAAGCAGAACCAAATGTCCAAGTAAGGAAAAAAAAAAAGGAATGGACCAAGCAGTAAGAAAGCAGAGTGTGCTTTGACACGGAAAATGACAAAAAAGTCCCAGTGACTAGCCGTGATGGATTGGGCATAATTGTACACTTCTCCACAGACAGCCCAGCAAGTGGTAGTGCAAGCAATGGACCATTGGCCTCAAAACTAGTGAATCCAAAGGCTATGTCGCCATTGAATTGTCATTTCTCTTTCTCGATATACATACACACTATCACACATACATACTTTATGACTGTGTTTACTTCAAATGATGATTATATTGATAAGTTATATTGTTATTATTAGTAGTATTATTAGATATGATAATGAATATTGATGGATAAATAATAATATGTTTATTTCGAACAATTAAAATTGAGATTGTAAATATGATTAGATGAGAAATTATTGTTTTACCTCTATATACTTTTTTAATATTATAAATTAAATTATTTCCAAAATTCATGAATCATGAAAAAAGGCAATGAGGTTGTGATAATATATCCCTCCTTTTAAATGTGATTATTTATAAAGGAATTATGCTGAAATTGTGGGGTCTTTTATTATGTCATGGGCTTAATTTGATATATGTAATGATAATTTAATAATCCTATCATTATCCCTCCAAGTAAACATAGAAATGATCAACGCAGGCGAGGCCTTATGTCGGATATTTAATCAGCACAACATTCCAATGTCTTAAGTTTTTTAAAAAATATATTAAAGTGATTTAAAATTGCATTTGGATTGGAGAATTTCATTTAGAAGAAGAGATTTAAATTGGGAAAGAATTTTATTAATGTATTTCAAATGATGGGTGTATTTGAAATAAACTACAATTATTATTAAAATTGTTTAACTTGAGATAAAGTGGATTTGCAATTCATTTAAATTTTGTACATCCAAACAAGTTAAAGAATTTGAAATTCATCATTTCAAATCCATCAATCCAAACACAACCTAAGATACGTGTTACATATATTCATAATTCCGAATTTTTTAAAAAAAGAATTGGTTTTAAAATATTTATTTCAAAGACTAATAATAATAATAATAATAGCTCTATAAAAATAAAAATAATATGAAATTTACGGAAGAAAATGATATAAATTGGATAAGGCCAATCAATAGAAAGGCATGGTTGGCCCCACCCACGGATGGTAACTCATTAATCATTACATCGTCATTGTATTTTCTTATTTAAGCTCAATAACTATTTCTCGCGATACAATTAAAGTATTCAGCAGTGAAAATAATGAGAATTCCAATTCAAGAAAATTTGATGTTAACCTAACAAATGGAGACAAAGATGGATTCTGTTTGGTGACATAACATTCATTGCGTTTTGTTCGTGGATGCGTCTCATTCAATTTTCTTTTTTTTTTAAAAAAAAGGAGGGGGGGAGGGAATTCAGTCACCCAAATATAATTCTGAAAAATATATATATATACTATATTTTGTCCATTTAGTATAGGCAGGCTCAATCAATAGTGACAAATCAAATAGGGCGGTAACGAAATGAGTACAACAAAAGGTTGTTGTGTCTTTTTCACTGCTTATCCTAAATCATTAGTCTTTAAAATAACATTGATACGTATGTTGATAATAGGTACATAATAAATTCGTATTGGGCTCTAAAATTTAGAATACCCCTTAGAAGCCCAACCCAATGAGGGCTTGAACTAATCCCATACCAATCCCGTAACCATGTCCAAATTCATTACCGTCCAATCATTTTACCCTCTCCTTAAACCCTAGTTTTCTCCCCTTTTCCTACTCAATCTCAACAATACTCTCCCTCTGATCTATCATATCGATTTCGCTCTAATATTATAACGTCGTGGGGGCTGCCCCTCTGATCTATCATATCGATTTTGCTCTAATATTACTTCAACATATGTAGAGGTACAAATATTGTTTGCCGACACAATCACAAAGAACTTCGCGGAGGCTACCCCTCTGATCTATCATCTCGATTTTGCTCTAATATTACTTCGACAGACATTGTTTGCCGACACAGTCACAAAGAACGTCACGGAGGCTACCGTTCCGGTTAAATTGACATTTCACAGAACGGTCGTGATTATTGTCGCGGAGTTTTTTTTAAAAAAAATTGAAGATAAAAATAATTATGTAATTTGGAAAAATTATTAAATAAAAAAAATGGAAATTTTTGAAAAAAAATAAAACAAACGTCCGCTACCACGGTTTCGGGCCGCGAAATTGATGTTTCGTTTCACGAACGCCGTGAAATCATCGTTATAGTTACACGTCCTTTTAGTATGAAACTTTACCATGACAATTGTCCTTTCAGCCAGCCGTTCTATAAAATCTGTCCATTCACTTAGGAAGCTAAAAGCAGGAGATAAAGACTAAGAAAAAGAGAAGGAAATGCAGAGATAGGGAAGTCCTTGCCTGTGCACATTGTTGTTTTCTTCTAATAATTTCAATTTGTGATGCGGATGTCCTTTCTGTTTACACCACAATCATGCATGTTGACCAGCTTTTGTATGGTGTGTGTCCATCCTGTGGTGACTTAAAGCGATGTTACCGGCAGAATTGGCTGATATCCTAATTTTATTCCAATATGTCCATCCTTACGGTTATGATGAAATTTTTCTGTTTTTTTTATGAAGCTAGATTAAAATTTAAAAGATGAAGAGAAACTGATCCGTTGGATTTTAAGCAAATATGTTAGTGATTTTATGCCTTTTTGCTATTATAATAAAATATATTTAAGTAGTTTACTAGTCTTTGATTTCTTGCATAGATGGAAAAATTTTCAAAGCTAAAGAAGACCAAGACCTTCGCCAACAAAATCGATGCCAAGGTATTTGGATTGCTCAATATCAAAGGTATAATAATATACCTGGATATTTCAATAGTTTCTCATACTTCGTATTTTTAAAAACGCTTTTATTATGGTCTGCAAATGAAACAAATGGAGGAAACGAAAAAGTGTTAAGAGAGAGAACAGGAGGAAGGCGGGCAAGATAGCTAAAACTGGAGAACACAAAACAGAGTAATGAAGCAAAAGAGGATGAGTTGCAGAATTCGAGGCAAAAGGATAGAAAAAGCATTGAGTGTGTCAAAAGGGCTGATGCATTCAACGAGGGAGAGCGTGCCTTTGAACAACAAAATGATATATGTAAATGTGATGGTAAACCACTACCGATGTCATTTGTGAATACATTACTATTGGATATAAGTTTACTTTTGATATGTCTATTCTTTTTGATACTTTATTCTTCCATTAGTTTACACTCCCTCTGTTTGATGCTTGAACATGATAATGTCTGCGAAAATGGTGTAGTCTTAAATCTTTTTAAGAAGGATCGACAACCTTCTTTGATAAATGGATGACAGATGATGTGTAGACGTTTTAACTAGCTTAGTATGAGTTGCGAATGGGTAGAGACCCCACGTTTCAACAGGATGGGGCATGTTTATTACTTCTAACAGTAATACGTATTCTTTAAAACGTTGTGTTGGTTCTGTTTTCTTAAATTGAAAGATTGAATCAGTATAAAACAATTGTGATAAAAATGAATTATACTATAAATAGAGAAACAATATACTTAACACAACAAATAAATCGAATTACGAAAAAACAGTAAACTTACAACAACAGTGATAAATAGAAGACTTAAGAACAAAAATCTGGAAACGATTCTGGACGAGGCCACAGCAAGCTGTATGCCCGTAAATTCAAATTTGTCCGCCTTAGCTTCTGGCCTCCTGGACAAGTGAGTTCCAAGGTACAACGTCCAATCTCATCTGTTTGGATTGAAGCAAAACTCTGAGCAGACCACTTCGAAGACTAGTAGTATGTAGTACTCTCAAACAGTATGAAATGTATGAATGAAGAATGGTCTCAGATTGATGAAAACATAGGGCTGTAGCAGCTTATATATCTGAGCAGCAGACCACTCCAAAGGTCTCAGAAATTAAGTGTAATGTTTAGTGGGGTAGATGAAAAGTCTAAACACTTAACATCAGATTAATACGGATTTAAGTCTCACACTTAAATCTGAAATCAATTATGCAGGTAGGTTACTCAGCAGAATATGAAAAGTCAGGTAGATGAAGAGTTATTTCAGAAATCCGAGTAGTCAAAAATAGAGCTGCCTTCCCGGCAGCGAGAAGCGAGACGAGCGGAGCGAAGCGGACAGACGACGCACGAGGGTGATTTTGTTCTAATTAACAAAATTAAACATAATTATTGGGCTTTTATCTATTAAACCCAACAATTATTATTATTAAGGGCAAAGTTCAGGCCGGTACCTTTTATTGAATCTTTATTCATCCTAGTCCAGGAAAAAAACTTGCAATCATTTAAGTACACCTTAGGTTAAAATGACAAAAGTGTCCTTAATAAGAAAAGGCGGCAATTTCAGAAAATTTCAATCTCTTCCTTTCAGCACTACGTTCCAGCTCTTCCCTTCACCACTGCGATTCAAATCGCTTCGTAAATCTCTCTTGCCAGTTACGATTTCTTACAGTTGATTTTATCTTCATCTCTTCGATTTTCCGTTCCATCACTTTTTTCCAGATTTTTTTTCAATTCTGGTATGTGTGTGTATGTGTGTTTTTGTGTGTATATGTGTATATATATACTGTTTGTTGCCTTTTGAGGGTGTTTAGTTATTATGCATTGATGTCTATGCTTCTTTGCTCATTTTCAGAATTTACAGTCTGAAACTTGCAACGAAGAAGATTACCCAGCGAAAAATTAATTGGTGCACGAAAATTATAAAAATTAACTAGTGCACGAAAATTTTTAAAAAGAAACTGGTGCACGAAAAGATTGAAAATCAGTAACTGATGCACGAAAAATCAGTAACTGATGCACGAAAATTAAAACAACTACTGATGTACGAAAATTTACACAAAGTTAGTGCACCAGTGTTGTATTTTCGTGCATCAGTGTTATATTTTAGTGCACCAAGGTTATTTTTCGTGCATCAGTGTTGTATTTTCGTGCATCAGTGTTATATTTTAGTGCACCAAGGTTATTTTTCGTGCACCAGTGTTGTATTTTCGTGCATCGGTGTTATATTTTAGTGCACCAAGGTTATATTTTCGTGCACCAGTGTTATATTTTCGTGCACCAAGGTTATATTTTCGTGAACCAGTTACTTTTTATAATTTTCGTGCACCAGTTACTTTTTATCATTTTCGTGCACCAGTTATTGTTTTATAATTTTCGTGCACCAGTTACTTTTTTATCATTTTCGTGCACCAGTTATTTTTTATGATTTTCGTGCACCAAGGTTATATTTTCGTGCACCAGTTACATTTTATGATTTTCGTGCACCAATTACTTTTTATGATTTTCGTGCACCAGTTACTTTTTATAATTTTCGTGCACCAGTTATTTTTTCTCTGGGTCATCTTCTTCGTTGCAACATCTTGCTGTCAAACTGTAAATTTTGAAAATGAGCAAACAAGCACGGACACCAATGCATACCTTACTTCTTCATCCATATGCATCAGTCAAAAAAAAAACATACCAACAGACTTTCGATATCTATAGTTTAGCATCGGTGTTCAAATTTATAATTCACATACACACACAGTATACACACACACACACACACGATGAAATGCGCATAGCATATCCGAAAATTATATTGCAGACTAGTCCGAGATCTTCTTCGATTCAAAAAGATTCCAAATGCTACGAAAATTTAGATGATTTGATTCAAACATATTTCATGTACATAACATTTTAGCAAATACTTTTTAGGGATGAAGCGACTAGATGAGGTGACGAGATGATGAATAAAATAATGATCTGAGAATCGCCGGAAAATTTCAGCAGAAAATTTAAGGTGTGGGGCGACGGGATGAGGAAGAATATTAAGATCTGAAATTAGGTTTAGGATGTTTTTAACTGAAGGGTATTTTGGTAACTAAAAAATACATTTTCAAACCAATAGTTAAAAAAATTGGACTTTGTGAATATAATTTTCTCCTAAGTGTATTTTTTGGTAAGAAGTTTTTTTTTGCAGATTTATTTGTAATAAGTTTCTGTAAACAACACCTATTTGCAATTTCCCCTATTATTTAATCCCAACATGTTGAATTTCAGTTAGATTGTTTGCTAATTGCGCTCTAGGATTCCTCGTGACTGTTTTTGAGCATTTTAATGGTGTTCTATATTGGAAAAAGGGGGATTTCTGTATATTTGGATGCATGTCATACAACCAGCCGAGAGCAGGAAATGCCACCTAGGAGATCCAGCCAACCGAATCAGCATCCAGCCCATCATAAGTATGTGATGGACTTGGGAGAAGCTTTTGTCCTGTTGTAGAACCAGCCCTTAGTATTCAGTGAAGCCTTGTAGTACAGTGTTAAATTAACAACGATTTGTCTCTCTTAACTCTTATCCTTTCTCTCATCTCATTCTGTGTACAGCATCCTTTCTCCCCTGTATATTTGTGTAGTCATTACTGGACTCAAATTACGCAACTAAGTTTTATCAGTTAGGTAGCAGAATGGTGTCCATAACCAAATTAGGACGCGTCCATTGATAAATAGTTAAAAATGTACACTTAGTAAATGATTAAAGTTTCATTTACATTCTAGGTTTCATTAAATTCCCTAGTTTGCATCAATTTAATACTATTTATAGTTAAAATATGATTGTTATATTACAGTAATAATTAGTTCTCTCGAGTTTGAAAAGTTGGATTGAGGTGCCTCTTGAACCTATATAAAGCTAAGCTCAATACCTACAATATTGGAGAAGGCATGAAAGTGAGATTGATTTTACAATTGGGAGAAAATTACAACAAATAAAATATGCAACAAAGAAAAGCGGTTTGATTATACTTACATATTTGGGTCGTATCTCTTTGAATACTTGGTCAAATAAAAAACTTTTATATATAAAAGTTTAAGTAGACAAGCTGGCCTACAACTTTGATTCGTTGGACAATATCAAATTCGGAGTGCAACATGGTCAAAACAGGGCTGCAAGATAGATGAATGCATAATTCAAAAAGTCAAGAGTGGTATGCAATTATTTGAAAAAAATATTATCCCAACTTATAACTCTTTTTCCTCATTTTGCCTATAAATAGAGATGTGTATTGATGCATTGGAGATATCCATCATTCTAAAAAATAAAAGTTTATTTCATACTTTTCTCTCTTTATTCTCTTTTTCTTCACTTAAGAAAATATATTCTTATGCTTTTTTAAATATTTCAAGTTCTTCAATTCCATCATGAAGAACAAATTTCAACAAGTTGAGATGAAAATGTGAAGCTCTTGGTATGGTAATAAAGTTAATAAATATTAATAACTCAATGTTACATGTTAAGTTCTTTGCTTCGTTTATCATATACTATGTGTTATATTTATTTTCTTGTTTAATTTTGTTACACCCTACTTATAAGTGGAGGTTTTAATTTATTATTATCTTTAGCATATTAAATTATTGATTACCATATAGACGTTGCTCGATTACGTCGGCAGTTCTATTGTGGAAATCTTGATTTATTATTAATTATTAGATATGATAAATGTTTAATCTCTTCTTAAGTAAAACACTATTTGAAAGTGAGAGTTTTACATTATTGTTATTTATTTATTCTATTTATGGTATCACTTAAATGTTTGATAGTTGTTGTCAGCTGTTTAAAGTGGTTACCATATCATTATGTTATATATGTTATATGTTATATTATACACCACTTATATGTGGGAGTTTTGATTTATAGTTGCTTATTTATTTATAATCTCAAATGCTTGGTACTATTTAAATGTTTGATAAGTGTTACTAGCCGTTTAATGTGATTATCTTGATTTGTTGTTCACTAATAATAGCATAATAAATACTTAACAATATTTATAAGTTGATATATATATATATATATATATATATATATATATATATATATATATATATATATATATATAATACAGGTGAATAATAATAAGTATATTGGAACCCTTTATGGATTCTAATAATATTAATAAATATTGACTTTATTAAAAATACTAAGCGTGGATCCTCTAATCTTAATTACTTTTATTTAAATTTGAATATTTCAATTTTATAATACAACACAAATTCAACAATCTTCTAAATTTCATCATTTACATAAATATTATGGATATGTGATTTGTTTTATCTTCCCTGTGGATACGATACTCGGACTTTCGTTTTATACTACTTGCAGACAACCTGCACTTGGGTGTACAACATTAAAGTTGTAGCATCCATGGAGTGATAGAGATCCTCATCCAGGATTTTGGGTTGGCTTTTGCATCAATCGTAGAATCAGCCATAACAAGGAACAAATTTCAGATCGAGAATCGAAAATTCAATTCATATCGAAATTACAGCGAATGAATTTCAGATAGAAGCGTAGAATAATCACACTCAAATTGATACCGAAGGACACTAAAATCGCTTGCTCTGAATCTGCACTTACATAAGATCAAAATGAACGACTATGAAGAGAAGAAGAAGAACATCGGTGAAGAGAATATGCGACGAACCATCAATGTATTGGAGCTTCTTCAAAATGTAAGGTCTACTTGGTAATTTCAGCCTTAAATGTACCTAATCGATTTAACGTTTTTTGGGTGACTGTTTCGAATTATTGTTCACCAACTGGTACCTGTCCATAACTTTCCCAATTTAATTTGCGCCCCTAACTAGTGGAGCAGGTCTCGAATTAATTCTAGGGTTAATTACATAAATGTATCACTTCCAAAATAATTTTTCAAATAGGTCTGGGGAAAAAATAATAGTACATAAAAATGTGATTCTAAAATCTTTAATTCAAATAGGTCCAAATTGTGAATTTCAAATCAATTTAGGGTTGAATTTTGACTCTTATACTCCCCAATGGTTTGGTAAGTTGTATTCTACTACCTAGGATTTTATTTTGATAACAAATAGCCCTTATGTAATATTATATGATCTTTTACATCCTTATATTTATTAAAAGATACATTTTAACCCTTTCTTTTACGAGTCCCCTTATTTTTAGATCCTTCAGACAAAATGGTATTAAAGCTATAATGAAAAGCATCGAGCCTCTATTATGTGATCTGACACGAAGCAGGACTCTCCATAGGGGATGCCGAAACTCCCGCCTTCTACGGGCGCCTGAGCCGGTGGCAAGCTGATAAGTATCTTTTGTTATGTTACTCCGTTAACATGTAAGGGCAACTTCTTGTTGGCGGTGGGCCTAAGGCAGTACCATGGCTTGAAAATCTAAATGATCTTGCAGAGTCATTTACGAGACTTAATCTTGTAAATCTAAAGATCAACCAGGCGGATGGATCAAGAGAACTAGCAACTAGAAATACTCGAAATCCTTCACCGCAAGGATCACCTGAGAATGAAAGTTTTGGGTCACATAATCCATCATTAGAAGATGAACATGTGCCTCATAGTGACTTCATCACCGGAGGATTAGATCCCCCGATTGGAACAATGAGCCGTTCCCGAAGGTCAGATATACATCAAACATCATACGGGAAATCTCAGCTAGATCTGATACATCCATATGGTCTTATGCTTAATATGGATGTCTTGGATTTTAAAAATCGAGAAATATTGATCGATGAGTGGGCGTCTGCCATGAGAATTGCAACAGGTACGCTTGACAAAGAAGGGTACATATTACTTCTTAATATGAGCTTGGAAGGATCATCTAAAATTGCTTGGGAACTCACTTCCAAAGCATCAAAGTGGAAGCTTTAGCCGGAGAGGCACTAAAAGCAATTGTTGACAGGATGGCAAAACTATTCAAAATCCTTTTTCATCGGAATGGGATGCTTCGAAGGACTGGAACAAGATAAGGCTAAAAAGTATAAACAAGTTCATTTCAACCTTGAACTACATGACATCTGCCATGTAGATGAGTACATCAAAGTCTATGCAGAGTATTATATGGAAGGCGAAGATTGATGACAAAGATGCATCTGAGCTATTCTTTGCCAAAATTCCAAGCCCATGGAGAGAAATGCTTATCCAGGATTATACCGCAAGAAACAAAAACGGTGGCCAGGAGAATGTCATTTCTCAAACTTGCAGACTGGTGTCATCAAGCAGCACTTCAAAAGAATTACAAGAGATTAAGAGGAATAAACAAATCAGTTCCTCTATGTTGTGTCCAGAACGACATTGTCGGAATCGAAGATGGGGTGAATGAGGTTCCTTGGCTACTTTAGCATTTTGTAATATGTAATCTCCTTACACTCCAAATCTTTGCGTATAACTTCGAGCCATGTCCTCTCGCTCTCGTGAACTGGCCGAAATCCATGGACTCCACTCGACGCACAGGTACACTGCTGGGCCTACGTCGAACATGACCAAACCAGCGTAAGCGGCTTTCTTGCATCTTCTCTTCTATACAAGCTACACCTACTTCAGCTCGAATATCGACATTCCTATTTTATCTTTTCTGTTATATTTACTTTGCTATGATTTGTTTATTTTACGATATTTATTTAAGAGCATAACATATTTTTCTATATAATTTTTATTTATATTTGTCAATACAAAATAGTTATCATTACATTACATATATAATATATATTGTCTGTTAGTATACATAATTATATTATCTAAAATAAAACAAATAAGACAATATCTTAGTGGTAAGAAGCTGTTTATATATGGAACTCAAGAATTCGAATTTTCATCAACACATTAAAAATAAATATTTAAAAAAATTAAAAAAACCATGGAGTTCCATGGTTTCCATGACCGTGAATCGTAACTGACCCATACAATAACATATCGGTTATCGTTCGAACCAGTCTAACTGGGTCAACAGTTAAATGACCCATTGACCCGATTACGTGTTCGGGCTGTTAAACCACGGTCATTCCTATCAATACCCGATCGGGCTACTATGTACCCGAACGCCTTGCGCATACAAGTCGTTTGGCCTTTCTAAAAACAGAATCTAACGCTAATTCATTACTAAAAAATGGTGCATTCCGCTATTCTTTCTCTCACTGTCCGCTTCCCTAAAGGTAACTAATTATTCATACCACTAGTTTTTTTTTTTTATGCTGTAAAAGGGTTTTGGAAATCTCCATTTCTTGATCTGAACTGAAGTATTTCTTGGAATGCTTAAGTTTGGCTAAATGTGTGTTTTTCTGAACTTGCTTGATGGTTAAGAAAAATATGGCTTATTTGCGAGGAAAATGCTTAAGCATTCGTTCTTCATGTTCCTTGATCCGCTGAGCAAAACGAAACATTACTGGTACTGTGGTACAAGTTGACTTTTGTATGTCTGTGTATTTTGTGTGTTTTATTGTTCGGAAGAAAGAGGAGAAGGTGGACGAACTACAGTTTTAAGGAATGGATATGAAGAATTGATGTTGTATATTTATTTATGAAGGTGGACAAACTACAGTTTTTAAAATTATAATATGTGCCTGTTGTATAAGTTGTAAGTTAAGTAATGCATATGAAGAATTAATATTGTATATTTATTTATGTATATAAGTTTGCTATCAGGCCAAGAAGCTTAGAGATAAGGATTCAAGTACACATCAAGTGCCTTCGAAGTCAAGACAACCTAATTGATATAATGTTAGAATTTACTTGTGGCAAGAGTTCATGTTCATTAGAGGTGACATAACAATACTTTTAAAACTCAGCACTTCCTCTTATTGTGTAAGCCAGAAACTGGAAGATATTGTTAAATACATATTTAAGGTTTACATATGTGTGGTGGTCGATATCCAACAATAAGGCCTTGAAATGAATACTCAAGACCAAAATTGTGCGGCAAGGAGGTGAACTGTCCCATTCCTAATGCTTTTATATTGCAGGAGATGAACAACGGTTGAGCCATTTTACAATGAGGAAAATGTCGTTTCCTTTGAGCATTTCACCCAACTTCAAATCAGGAACCAAAGCAGCCTTTTCTGCAAGTTCCAAGGCTATTGGAATCCCTCACCGGTGGTACAATCTAACAGCAGATCTTCCAGTAAAACCACCTCCCCCTCTGCATCCAAAGACTTTTGAACTGTTGAAACCAGAAGATCTATCACCTTTATTCCCCGATGAATTGATCAAGCAAGAAGCTTCGAATGACCAATTTATAGACATCCCAGAAGAAGTTCTTGATGTTTATAGCCTTTGGCGCCCAACACCTCTTATCAGGTTAGGCGTCACATATTTTAAGGTTATCCTATTCCAATTATTAACATGTTAAAGGACAATCTCGTGCTTCAATTCAGAGCCAAGAGATTGGAAAAACTACTTGATACTCCTGCAAGAATCTACTACAAATATGAAGGCGTTAGCCCTGCTGGATCGCATAAACCAAACACGGCTGTTCCTCAAGTTTGGTACAATGCACAGCAAGGTGTAAAGAATTTAGTAACCGAAACTGGAGCTGGTCAATGGGGGAGTTCACTGGCTTTTGCTTGCAGCTTATTTGGTCTTAACTGTGAAGTAATGAAAACTAACTTTATTATGAATGTAGCAGTTAATTGTTTCTTGTTTCCTTTTGACAACTTATTATAAATTAACTCCGACATTGTAAAAGATTTCACATACCACTTAATCAAACAGTTCATTTGGAACTTAAAATAGCCTAAAAATGAAATGATATGAAAGTGTTAAAGAAATAGCTTGATTCAAGCCCAGTTGTTATTAAGTAGGAGTAAGAAACCGATGTATTTGATGCAATCATTTCTCTATTAGACATAAGACAATCAAGATGAAATCCTACTAGGTGAGATTTGAGAAAACCTCCAAGTTCTACTAGTCTATCTACAATTACTTGTGGAATCGATGTGGGATCCCAACACTGTCCCAACAGAAATCTTGTTTCAAATCCATCCCCATTCGCTAAAAGACATGGTGTCACGTCTTCTTATGCTCTACTGCAGGTGTGGCAAGTTCGAACATCTTATGATCAGAAACCATACCGCAAACTAATGATGCAGACTTGGGGTGCCAAGGTCCACCCTTCACCTTCAAGAATCACCAAATCTGGTCGAAAAATCCTCGAAAAGGATCCCTTGAGTCCTGGAAGCTTAGGCATAGCTATATCTGAGGCTGTTGAGGTTGCTGCAACAAACGAAGACACCGAAGTGTTCTAAACCATGTATTATTACACCAAACTGTTATAGGCGAAGAGTGCCTAAAGCAGATGGAGTTTTTCGGAGAGACACCGGATATGATCATTGGCTGTATTGGTGGTGGATCAAATTTTGCAGGGCTAGCTTTTCCTTTTATTAGGGAGAAAATGAATGGGAAGATGAATCCTATCTTTCGAGCTGTCGAACCAGATGCATGCCCATCTTTGACAAAAGGTGTGTATGCTTATGATTATGGTGATACAGCAGGAATGACTCCACTGATGAAGATGCATACTCTTGGGCATGATTTTGTGCCAGATCCGATTCATGCTGGTAAGTTGAGTTTGGTTTGTTTTATCCTTCAGAAGTATGTTGTGAATTCCTTTTTGGACAGTAGATACACGTGTTGTGTTGGTTGTGTTTTGAAGTTGTTGGTCTGTAGGGGGTCTAAGGTACCATGGCATGGCTCCATTGATTTCACATGTGTATGAGTTGGGGTTCATGGAAGCAATTTCAATTTCTCAGACTGAATGCTTTGAAGGTATGCATAGATTTGCCGTGCCACCAAGTCATGTAGTTGTATAGTACATGCATGATGATAAAAAATACTTGCCTTGTTTCTTCAGGTGCCATTAAATTTGCGAGGTCAGAAGGGTTGATACCAGCTCCGGAGCCTACTCATGCCATAGCCGCTACCATACGTGAAGCTCTCCGTTGCCGAGAGACGGGAGAATCAAAAGTTATTTTAATGGCAATGTGCGGTCACGGTCACTTTGACTTAACATCTTATGAGAGGTACCTGCAAGGAGATCTTGTTGATTTATCATTTTCAGAGGAAAAAATACAGGAATCACTTGCCAATATTCCTAAACCAACGTCACGTTAATCTCGGTATAATAAATGCCCCTTTCCGTTTAGTGTACGCTTGAAAATGAAATAAATTATAGGTCGGTGCCTGTGCCTATTGAACTAAAATTATTTCACAATTTTAAAGTTAATATTGGCTGGCTTTATTAGTTTTATGATGAATGATGATGATGTAAATGAGTTTATCTGGAGATTTAAGGGAGAGTTATTGAAAATCCCGTACTAAAAAAAATTAAATCCAAAACTCCATAAAATAAAATGGGTTCGATTGCTGCTGCTTTGGAACTTTTTTTTCCCTACCCGTGCATGTTTTGTACAAGTGCATCCGTAGATGCAAGTTGTGAAGAAATCATGAAAACACACTTTTTAGGTTAGATATTGGTGCACTTGCTTATTATTAATTTGGTGTACCTAAATTTGACAAGTTGATGAACGCAATTTTAAGTAAAATGATGATTTTAACACGTGGTGCACTTAATTTTAACAAAATCACGGATTATGTCTACTGGTACACGTTTGTACAAGTGCACACGTAGACACAAGTTGTGAAGAAATCATAAAACACACTTTTAGATTAGATGGTGGTGCACTTGCTTATTAGTAATTTGATGCGCCTAAACTTGACAAGTTGATGCACTTAGTTTTAAGCAAAATTATGATTTTAACACGTTTGTGCACTTCATTTTAACAAAATCATGGATTGTCTATCGGTGCACGTTTTTACAAGTGCACCCGTAGACACAAGTTGTGAAGAAATCATAAAAACACACTTTTTAGGTTAGACGGTGGTGCACTTGCTTATTATTAATTTGGTGCACCTAAAATTGACAAGTTGATGCACTTAATTTTAAGCAAAATTATGATTTTAACACGGTGGTGCACTTAATTTAAAAAAATCACGGATCATACCTACATTTGTACAAGTGCACCCGTAGACACAAGTTATGAAGAAATAACGAAAACGTGCTTTTTAGGTTATATAGTGGTGCACTTGCTTATTGTTATTTGGTGCACCTAAATTAAACAAGTTGGTGCACGTAATTTTAAGGAAAATGATGATTTTAACATGGTGATGCACTTAATTTTAACAAAATCACGAATTTTGTCTATCGGTGCACGTTTTTACAAGTGCGCATGTAGATACAAATTATGAAGAAATCATGAAAACACAAATAATTTGGTTACACTTATTCAATAAACAATAAGTAAAAAGTAAATTCGGTTTTTTTCTTAAGTAGGAAGAAATGAAGGATTAAAAGGTAAGAAAGAGAGAAATAGCACAATTCTTAGCAAAACTTATCCTTGAAATGCTTTTACAACTAAATTAGATTTTATCTACGATTATAATCATGAGAATTATAACCCACTTACTGATGTTTCACGAAAGCTTAAAAAAACCATTTTCTAAAGATAAACATTCTAAAACATTGGCAGGCTTCATGAAACAATCAAAATATTGATTAGTAAGCCTATTCAAGAAACAAAAAATAAACTAAACTCATGTTATCTAAAGTATCAAGAATTTAAGCATTAGAAAGGGCAAGAAGAAAACCTGTGCACGTAATGATGCACCGGGGCACATAAATGGTACACACGTGCACGCGAAAATCGTCGCTAGCAACCGTGCATTTTCTCGATGCTTCAAAGCATGCATGTGTAGATCTATTTCTTCTTTCTCGATGCTTCAGAGCAATGAACAAATAATGGAGGTGGTGATCATGCTTGTGTGGTATGAAATTGGGAAATGTTGTTTTCTTTTTCTTTGGTAGAAAGAAAATAATTTGACTTAGAGTTTATTAATTAAGGGGTAATTTAAAATAACAAAAAATAGCTACTAAAAGAGAGGAATATTTTTGGATATATATAAATTTAGTTATTTGAAAAATGAATTGCAAACAGAAGCTGATTTTTTAGAGATTTAACAGAATTATATGACTTTGTAGTTTGGTAATTTTCTCAAATGAAAATCCCAATTTCATAGCGCCACTACAGTCTACACGTTCCACTTCCCAGTTCCCACCATGGGAAACGAGTCGCGTAAGCGTCAATCCAAAGGTACAAACGTTTGCTTCATAAATCTACAAATTCAGGTTAAATTTATGCACAGAAAGGCTGAAAAAATCTTTTATCGGAGCTAGGGCTTTTTCATGATACCTTAATCGATGTTATATGTCGGTAAATTTAGTCATAAGTTTCATCCTCCCGTTTTCATTTTCTAGGGTTCTGCCATAGTTGTGCATTCTTAGTTTAATAACTATGTTTTTCAGAATATGCGCGTTTCCCCGTGAAAGGAATGGAATCAGTGGTGGCTACAGTGAGCGGATACCACGGCTCTGAGAGATTCAATCTCATTAAACTTATAGCTTTGACCGGTGCTAGTTACGTTGGCAATATGAGTCAGTCTATCACGCATTTGGTAGGATTTGAATCAACCGTTGTATATTTGTGTGACTTGTGAAGTTATATAGTCAGTGACTGCTGTATCTTTGCGTTCGATTTGTGCTTTTTTAGTAATTTATTGGTTGTGTTTCACAGGTGTGCTGGAAATTTGAAGGAAGAAAATACGAGATTGCAAGGAAGTTCAAGACAGTGATAGTTAATCATCGCTGGATCGAAGAATGTGTAAAGAAATGGCGTCGAGTATCGGAGACTCCATATACCTTTCAGAGGTATGGTCTGTTGTGAAGGTTGGATATTATGTTAATTTTATTATGTTCTTGTTTTGAGAACCTGTTGTTTTGAATGAGTGTTGCATTTGTTTACTTAATGTTTCTGCAGCTGATATTAATTTAAATTGAAGTATATTTTTTAAAGAAAACATTAATTAGTCCCTATACTTCGCAGCTAAAACTCTTTTAGTCCTTAAAACATTTAATCCCTAATTTTCATTTACCATTAATTTTAATGGCGTTTAACATGAAGGACTATTTTTTTAGATGTGAAAGTTTAGGTACTAAAATTGTCATCTTAAGATGTTTAAACCCATAAGTGTTTTAGGTGTGAAGTATAGGTACTAAAATAGTGTTTTTCCTAGGTACTGCTATTATCAAAGATAAGAAAAGCACACAAAGGAGAGGGGCTACGTCAATACCTCCTCCATAAGACAAACAAGAACAAAGCATTCAAAGTGAATTACAAGAGAGAGCTAAAATTGTGAAGTTGATGTAACTTGCATCTTAGATTGATTCCTAGTAATCATGCGTTGCGCCTTTGCATTGTCACAATTCTTTATTGATGTAACTTGCATCTTAGAGGCCTGGAATTTTATTGATAAGCAAAATGATTATTAGTTAGCTTGTTTTATGCATCGATATGAACGATATATGGTATGAACCGCAACTAATTATTGTTAGGAGGTGTATGATATATCTTTGATTTTTTGTAGTGGGCAAGAAGTAGGACCATTGTGTTCCGACATGTCATTAAGGATTAACCAAGTTAGCGTTCGATCAAAAGTAAGGGAGACCTCAAAAGAACCTTTGCTTGATGTTGAAGATGAAGAGGCTGGTGATGATACATGGGCTGGATTCACCTCTTCAAATGAGGTTTGCCATCTGATATTTATTTTTTATATTTCTTAGTTTCATGGTTTTGAATGAGGTTTGACTTTGGTCTTTGTATTTTTATTTGTGGAGTGTAAAACTGAAGCTAATATAGTCATTACTACTCCCAGCAAAACTGAAGCTAATATAGTCATTACTACTCCCAGCATGCAGAATACATGCTTTATTCATTGTGTATTGCTTTGCTATATTTCGTTTACAATGTATTATAATTTGTGAAGAACCAACCAATTGATATTGGTTTTGATAGACCATATTCCGATTTATTAGACTATTACACTTAAAGAAAAGAAAGGTATCACCTGAAGCATTAAAGATTGGTCTACATGTCCGGTCCTATTAATGTATGCACATTATGATAAATTTTGGGGTAATATCTTTTCTTATTCGGCAATCACCAATTCCCTCACGGATAACTTCTATTTACACCAGTTGATGGTTGCTTTGACGTTTGTCAATATTCTCACTGTTTCAAATTGCTTCTGATTCCTCTGTAACTCGTTATTAAATATTGTTTCTTAGTGGTTTTTTTATTCTGATTTAACAATAATTCTTTGCTCAAGATGACGCAGTACAACCATGGTTCTATCAGACCAAATGGGAACTGGAAGACAGATGAAAAAATCTCAAAAGGACCATTCTGGAAGCAGCAAATGTTACCTTGAGGCTGTCAATTCAGAGCCCATGGTTATGGAGGTAACAAAAACATGCACACGATTAGTTTAATGGGTTACTTGTGAGAACAGCCAAAGGCCGTTTTCTCCTGTCTAAATTGACATGAACAGTAGCATGTAAGTGATAAAGGAATGCTTTCCCTTTATGCAAAATAAGAGGTTCTTCCTTTCTCATGTGATGACAATCATGTTTTCTTCTTATGTATCATATTGTCTTTCATACCAATAATGGATGCCATTCCGGCCTTGTATAGTAGTGATTTTTTTTCACCTATCATTGAAGTTAATTTATGTTTCTTCCCAAGTCTTCCATCTGACGTATTGGTAAAATTCGTTCATATGATTTTAATCACCTATTTCTTAAATAGAATGAGGAACCAAGCGCATCTGAGTCTACACATTTCTGCACAGAAAAAACGGAACTCCACTTCATCAGAACCACGTTGCAAAGTTCGTAGACTGGTTAAAAAGCAAATAACCGTGGTGGATTTGGCGTCAACATCAAAGTTGGAGCAAGAGTGTCAGGTGGTGAAAGTGTTTCCTGAGAACAATATCAGTGAAATTCCATCCAACAGTTCAGATGTTGAGAAGCCCCAAAATGCTTCTAGTGGGCACACATTTGACATAAGATGCCCTAGGAGTTGGCAGAGAAATAATGATTCTATTGATGAGGATATTGAGGCTGTGAATGATGAGAATGCCAGAGATTATGTTCGTGATGCCCCACTTTTGCTCGAAACTCCAGAAGAACATTGTGTAATTCTTCATGAAGATTACATTGACGCTCATCATGGCAACATACAGCCTAAGTCAGCAGAGTTGTCTTGTGTCATATGCTGGACAGATTTCAGTCCCACCAGAGGGGTGCTGCCATGCGGTCATTGTTTTTGTTTCTCATGCATACAGAACTGGGCAGATCAACTGGTGAGCATGTGCTATTCCATGATGATTGTTATCTAGTGTGTGCATATATATATATTTGATTTTAATGCTTGTTGATACGAACTATACTATAATTCTTTTGTAGGCTTCCAGAAAGAAGCCCTCAACGTGTCCTCTATGCAAGGCTGGCTTCATATGCATCACCAAAGTGGAAGATGCAGTTTCTTCGGACCAGAAAATATATTCGCAAGCAATCCCAAATGACAACTTAAAAAATGATGTATACATCCTTCCTGATGAGTCAAACCATCTTCCTGACAATGTATGTGATCACGACCTTTCAATTTTCTGTCCATAGTCGTGTTATTAGTGTCTACTCAAGCACATCAAGATATTTCGTTTTTCTTTGATGTTGTAAAGCCATCAGGACACGTTTGTTTCCGATGCTCGAGTAGGGAACCTCTGGACCTTCTTGTTCGATGTCATTGCTGCCAAATTCGATGTGTTCATTCATACTGCCTCGATCCACCTTTGTTTCCATGGATATGCTTCCAATGCAAGGATCTCCAAATGCTCTATCTTCATAACCGGTAGTTCACTTTACTTGTCTTTTATGTAGAGCACGTAGTGCTCTATTTGATCATTTGCATCCCATTTTGCACAAGAATATGTTTTCCTGATAAGTCTTTAACGATATTCAAATTCCAGGACTCTTTTATTTTTTATTTTTGTCGATTTGTTGGAAGCTCTCATTTCACTTGAGCACTGAGTTTTGTGGTAGCTAGCGCAATTTCACACAAGGGATACTCTGAACACAAAATTCCAGGACTCTTTTATTTTTTATTTTTGTCGATTTGTTGGAAGCTCTCGTTTCACTTGAGCACTGAGTTTTGTGGTGGTTAGCGCAATTTCACACGCACATAGTTGCCGATCTATTCAAAGACATATTGCTGGATTATGTTTATTTCGTTTAATAATTACCATATAACATGAGATTACATGTTACTACGAGCAGTGGCTTCTAGAGATACATAAAATTAAAATAATTTACCAAATGGGTGTCCCGTAATTATCCGATTTAATTTCAAATTTTAATCTTTTTAATAATTTACAATAAAGGTTCGTCCTCGCTGACTTAATGTTTTTCGAATTTTTATTCATTTGAAAGTTCATGAATAATCTTTGAGCGTATCTCAAACTGGTTATCGGATGTTTTGAAATACTTGATAAATTAAGTGGGGCGATTGCTGTAGCAACAAGTCCATTGACATTTAGTTAATAATTCGGACAGATTAATAGAATTGAATAAAAAGCCATAGATTTCAAAGGAGTTTGCTAAATCTTCAAATACATTAATTAGTATTTTCATTTCTCCCCTGAGAATTTACTGCTAATGACCACAATTTTTTAAATAAAAAAAAATAATCAAAGTAAAGTAAAAACCCTCTGATATCAAGATCAGGTATGATATTATAGTAAGTTGTATCATCGAAAATAAGCATGCATGACATGAATAATGAATTTATAAATTCGCAACAAAATAATTAAAATTTATACCGCAAAATTATCAATAAAATCATCATTTTCTAGAAATATATCATTAATTTAATAAAATGTCATTTTCTGATTAAGTATAAATTTCAAAATCAGATAGCCAATGTCCCACACTCAAATACTTAAAAATAAATTCTAATCTGTCTAATATATTGCTTATGATATAAAATACAAAATTATTTTACGAAATCTCACAGGTCTTCCTATAATCTATTGATTAATTTATTCTCCTTTAGTATATATCCCATCTCTTCTCTTCTCTTCTCTTTCCCACATCATCGGTACTCGGGGCACCATTGAAGCTCCAAATAATGGAGCTTCCCTTTCTCAAAAGCCAGATCATAAGTAAAAAAATAAAGGATATTTCTATAATATCATCCCTAGCTTTAGTTCTCCTCATTGTTATCCGTCTAAATCACCCATTAATGCTTAAATATCCTTCATTATCAGCGGGATCAATCCCTTCAATGTCCCATGCAGATGATGATATTAAAACAAGTCAAAAGTGTGATATCTCCATAGGGGAATGGATCCCTAATCCGGATGCTCCGTATTACACGAATAAGACGTGTTGGGCGATCCACGAGCACCAGAACTGTATGAAGTATGGGAGGCCCGATACCGATTTCATGAAGTGGAGGTGGAAACCGGACGGGTGTGATTTGCTGGAGTTTAACCCGTTTCAGTTCCTGGATATGGTCCGGAATAAATCTTTGGCCTTTGTTGGGGATTCTGTTGGGAGGAACCAAATGCAATCCATGATATGTCTCTTATCCAGGGTATGTTTTCTGGATTAGTTTCTGCCAATGTTTTTTATTTTATTTTATTATATTGTTGAAGCCTTATATATTTCAAATTTCGAAGTCATGGCTTCATTTATGCTTAGATTTACTGACTCACGGTTTAATTAGTCGAGCTAAAGTTGACTGAGGTTTTATGAAATATATTGGGTTTAACAAATTCAGTACAAAGTAAAACATTTGATTTTCTTGTTAATCACTTACGGCTGAGAAATTATTGCTGGTGTGGAAAGATTTGCGCAGTTGATTTGGGAGGGGGAGGAAATGTGAAATCTTGATTTTGTTGTTTGATCAGTCTGTTTAGTCGTGGGGTTCACATTCATGTTAATAAATAATATTTTCAAAAAGGGGGTTTGGCGAGTCTTTCGAAACCCCATCTATACTTTTTGTAATATATTTTCACATTCATGTCACCAATCAATGACTTCCACCTGCTACAATCCAAAATAAAAATACATATTTTCTTTACTAGCCCTGAAATTATTGATCGCTGTTTCATATACATATACATAAGATAATAAGGATAAGAAACATCATAATCACGTACACCAACCAGCTACGACACGAATGTTGGTTGTAATCTTTATAGTGGAAAAATATGAATTATATTAAAGTAAGAATAGGTGGTACAACGGATACAATTATCCTGTGGAATGATATCTAAAAAAGGAAAACAATTCACTACAAAAGCACTTAATCTTGACCGAAATACCACTGAAACTAATGCAGAAGGTCGAAAAAAGAATCTGATTCCAATAGCTGAAGATAGATATTTTGAAATTTTTGTGATAAATAGTAACAATAGACCGATATACATGTTTTTCTTTTTTACAAAATACCTTATGATCAACATAAAAAAATTATCCAAGTCTTATTTTATTTTTTTAAGATTTTATGCACTCATAAAGTATGATCTTATATTCGATTAAGGTGGAATACCCAGTCGACGTCTCTATCACATCGGACCAGGACTTCAAACGCTGGAAATACGTAAATTACAACTTTATTCTCGCCTATTTCTGGACCCCATTCCTGGTCCAATCCGAAAACGGAGCTTCCGACGGCCCCACCCATACCGGACTATTCAACCTCTACCTCGACCAGTCCGATGAGTCATGGACCACTCAAATCGACGATTTCGATTACGTCATCCTCAATGCCGGTCACTGGTTCACCCGCACCGCCGTCTACTACGAGAACCGCAGCATCGTCGGCTGCCACTACTGCCAGCTCCCCAATGTCACCGAACTTACAATGAATTATGCCTACCATCGCGCGTTCCGGACGACGCTTAAAGCTATTAAAGGAAGAGAAAATTTCAAAGGAGTCACGTTTTTGCGTACCTTTGCTCCTTCGCATTTTGAAGGCGGATTGTGGAACCAAGGCGGGAACTGTGTGAGGATGCGGCCTTACCGGAGCAACGAGACCATGCTGGAGGGTTTAAATTTGGATTTTTACATGATCCAATTAGAGGAATTTAGGTCCGCGGAGAGGGAAAGTAACAAGAGATTGAGATTGCTGGATACGACGCAAGCGATGCTCTTGAGGCCCGATGGGCATCCGAGTAAATATGGGCATTGGCCCAATGAGAATGTGACTTTGTATAATGATTGTGTGCATTGGTGTTTGCCTGGTCCGATTGATTCTTGGGCTGATTTTTTGTTTCACTTGTTAAAGTTGGAGACCCCAAGATCTTGAGCTTTTCATTATTTTTGCGGTATTCTGATGCATCTTCTTGTTTATATATAGAAAATATAGCGTGTATAATAAATATAGATATATGCGTAATATCCCTTACCTATATTTAAATACCATGTCACAAAAAAAAATAAATCAAGTTGCAATATATTAATACCTCCTTAAGGATCACTAAGGCTTCTGCTTGCCAGCGACAGCTGTTTGTAGCAAAGTAGGAGGTCATCTCTTTCACCTATTACACATATGGAAATGGTTGGTTCAGCATTCCAGGTTTATGTAAAAGAAATAACCAACAGACAGGAAATCTAGCTTCAAATCTTGCATCACCGATATAAATTTCAAGCCAAAAGTTGATTTTCACAAGATAAGTGCCCTCGTGAATGCCTCTGTTCCAACCAGTAGATACCATGTACTCATAAACAACCAGATAAGACCCAAAAAATAAACTCAACAACCATGCATATTATAGATATTCTACAGTCTATTTTTTATCTACACTGCTCTAAAACAAGAACAACATGGGAATGATACTACAAGATAAGCCTGAAAACAAACTATAGGAAGCATATATTACAGTTCTAATGAATTGAGCAGCGGGTATTAGAAGGTTCCAGGTATTCTGATATTTTCGAATCTTTTGCAGAGCCATTGAATAGTCCGCTGTATCGCCATATAAGGAGAAAGTATGCATAGATAGAAAAGGAACTCCAGGTTGGATACCATGAATCAACGGGTTTGGTGGGAATATGACTTCTAATCAAAAAGAGATATGTGATCTCATTGTTGTTGACGAAGTGCAAGAGAGCAGGACGGGTATTAATACAATCCGCAGCCTTTGACAACTACTTATAGTGATTCATGTTAGGAGGCTTATCCAAATAGCAAGAAAATAGTGGAGTTCTCCCGAGTACGAATACTACCAAGTCTTGCAAAATTCTCCCACAGATTATTTATCTTTATGTATTTCTTTGAATAATTTATCGACTATACTATTTTCACAAACTGATCCATACCATAACAAAGGTAAATATATAATACGACAAAGATGAATGGAATGGAATCAGGGTTGTTGTCTATGCTCCGCCCGCTGACACCAACTCCAACCACATCTGCCGCCCAATCTCGTAGTCCCGCCATGGCCTTTTCCACTTCCACAATCTCTGAAACTTCGGTTCTGTTAGGTTTCTTGGTACTAATTAATTTTTTTTTTTTAAGATAAACATCTCTAGTGAAATTCTAAGACATATCTTTCACTAAATAATGCCACTATCTTGCTGCAGTGACACCCATATATTTTGGGAACTGACGTACCTCAATTTGTTTGAGAATAATTTTTTTTTAAATCATTTACCAAAATACTCCATGCTTACCAAAATTTTCCTTCAAACTCCATGTCCCAAATAAATAAATAGAAAGAAAAAAAAGAACGACAAAAAATAAAAGAGATGCCGTGTGTAACATGAAGACCATATTGTTCGAAGTGAAGAGTGAACTGGTAGCTTTCAGCTGTAAATTTGCCATTGTATCTTTTTGAGAGAGAGAGAGAGAGAGATGGGAGGAGAAGGAGAGGATCCACAGAAGCTGAAGCGGATTGCGGCGGCGGCGTACGATTACGATAACGACCCTCGGTGGGCAGACTACTGGTCAAATGTCCTTATTCCCCCTCACATGGCCTCCGGTGACGATGTCGTTAACCACTTCAAGCGCAAGTTCTATCAGCGCTACATCGTAGGGTTCTTTTTCCTTTTCTGCAATTTCTTGAAGTTAATTGAATGTGAATATAAATCCTCTTTTCATTATTTATTTAATTGATTGTAATTTATTTGGGATTGCTCATGAGAATTAATTTTTGTACCAACTGGGTTTATGGTTTAATTAGGTTTAGTGAATTTTTCGGAAAGTTTGGTTTTGATTCAATCTTGGTGGTTTGACGAAGCCAGATTGTTAATTCGGTTCCTTAAGCAGTAGATAGAAGATCATGTAATTGTGTGCATTTATTCGTAGGAAACATAATCGGGGATTCCAATGCTTCTCCCTTTCTATTTTTTGAGAGGTGATGGATAACTGTTTTATGCTCAAATGAGTACCAGATATGGGACCTGTCATAGGGTTCTCTTCTAATGTTATTCCTTTTCAAGGTTCAATCTGACTGCGTAAATTAACTTGAGACTTTGTTTGGGATGTTACATCATTCTTTTGGTTACAGTAGTAGAAATGTGACATTTAGTTGTGCTTGTTGAAATCTTGATAGCAATGGAGGGAGTCGACCTTGTACTTGTTGCTTGTAGATTTATGGGTATAACTTTTTCCATCGTGTATGACAGTTTTGATGGTTGTTTAAATTTTCATGGTGCTTTAAACATGGGATCAGAAGTTAGGTCTACATAAGAATGTTGATACCTGTTGGTTCTCTGTGTTGCTACTTGAAATATAATTTTTTGCTGATATGAATTTTACTGTTCAGGATCCCGATCTAAAGGTTGAGTTAATGGCTGCTAGTAGAACATCTCAACCAGCGAGAGAATCAGCACCACAATCTTCTTCGTCATCTATTCCTAACAGTAATACACGCCAAGGGAGTTCAGGTAATCATTATCTTTGAGTGAGATTCCATTTATCTTTAAGTTTGCGAAGAAAAAAATGTTGCAGCTTCGTGCTTTTCCAACAATATTTTCAACATATTCTGACTTGGAACTAGTAAAAATTCATCATGTAGGGTCTTCTAGTAGAACATCAGGGACATCAACTGCTCCACCTCGTAATTCTGCTTCATTACGCTGGGATCGACAAACTATTCATTTTTCTGTCAATGCTTGGGTATGCTAATTATATTTAATTAATGTCGTACTGAAAATGGATTGTGGCAGACTATGTGCTATGTTTCTAATCCTCACTGCAAGTCAATAATGACCGCTAAACTTGTGATGTTAACAGTAGATTATTGGATGGACTATGTTAAAACATCTTCTGTTATTTTCTCCTTTTTTTCTGGCAGGTCCTTGTTTTGACAGTTCTTGCAACATTTCCCATCATACCAAAATATCTATCAAATCGAGCTTATCGGCTTTCTTTACTCGGGACTGCATGTTCTTCTGTATACTCTTTATATTCCCTTTATGGGGTAATGTTCTACTTATTTTCTTTATTTGTTCTTTGACACAATTGTATTATATTTTCTTACTCATATTAACAAATAATTATTTGCAGAAACCTAGAGCTTGGAACTTGCAGGCTCTTCAAGCATGGTTTCAGTCGGTGGTTGCTACCAAGGATTTTATTTACTCTGTTTACTGTCTCATTTTTGTGTCTTCACATCTGTGCCTCAAATGTAAGGATGGACTAAATGGGTTTTTTTTTTTTGTTTCTTGTTTTTGTTTTTTCTTTATTTTGCTGCTCTTTGTAATTCACTCAAGTTTCTATTTTACTTATTTCAGTTGCCTTGATTCCCATCTTGTGCCGGGCCCTTGAGCATGTTGCTAAGTTCCTGAGGCATAACTTTGGTAGATCATCTTCGTACCGGTAAAAACATTATATTTACATTAATGTCCAATTTCTAACAATATGATTCTCAGATCAAGAATCCATATTAATGGTCTTTCTCTAGCTGCAGAAAGTTAGTTTGTGTTTATAAGTCTCAAGTTCTATTTTCTGTCCTTTGTGATTGATACATGTGGAGATGCCTTCTAATCTTAGATCCTTTTCCAAAATGAAAACTGATATTTACATCGACTTTGTGAATTTTGCTATCAAATTTATATGCTTAGCAACTACAGTACGTAAGTGTTCACTTTGCCTGAAATTATACGCCTGATGAAAAGATCAAGTACCAAACAATAATTTAGGCATTTTAATGATTGATGTTCACTTATATGAGAAACTCTGGATTTGCGAAGAAGAATGCTTAATTGTCGAGTTGAAGAGTTGCTGCCGAATAATCCGGCGTTTTGTTTGTACTTTTCGTAGTTGTTATGTTTGTCTTTTTGTCGGGGAACTGACTGAGATGGTGGCTGCCAGTAACTTGATGTACTCTGGATGATGGACAAACTGTTCCTTCTACATGTTTTATGATTACTTTGTTGATGCAGGAAATACCTGGAAGAGGCTTGTGTTTGGGTCGAGTCCAACACAACCACCCTTAGCATTTTGTCCTCCCGAGCTGAAATCATACTTGGTTTTCTTCTGATCATATCTCTTTTCTCGTTAGTACCTATAATCATTTGCCTTCTTCAAGCTCTTTGTTCTAGTTCCTCTTTATCCTGCAATTTTTTTTATATATACTTGTTAAGGCTTATATTTCTCAATTTTGATTTTTGATATCAGGTGGCAGCGCAATATCTTACAAGCTTTTATGTATTGGCAGGTATATATCAAGTGTTTTGCTTGGGTATCATTTTTTTTTGTGTATTTGAGTTTATTCTTTGGTTATTGTTTATTTGTTGCAAATGATGGTTGTCAACTGGAGTGGCCAACTGGGATCTGAAGAATAATTATCTTGATTATTCTCCATTTTGCTTTTCCTTCCTTTCTTCAGGCATTTTTCTTTTACTTTTGTGGTTATGATAGGAAGGATTTCAATCTAGATGAATCATACGTAGTTTGAAGGCACGGCCTGAATAATGCTTATTTTATACAACCATACGTCAGGAGGCTTGATGCGACATTTCAAGTGGGCACTGATTTCTGTCTTTGTTTAAGAAAGAGTCCCACCACAATTAAGTTGCCTTTTTTTTATTTCTGAAAATGTTAAATTAAGTACATATCCAAAATTTGATTCTTCTTTTTCAATCACGTCAAATGTGTTCTTGGCGTAAAATTTTGAAATAAATGCACATGTTTTTGTCCATTGATAGAATAGACTGATTTGGTATTGTTTTTTATATTCTTTTCCTGTTCTTTTGGGGTGGGGGTTTTCTGCAGGTTTCATGTTACCTCTTACTAAATGTCGTCTTCCTTTATAGACAACTTTCTATGCTTGTTTTCACTGATGAAATCTCTTATGTTCCTCAAACTTTTTTTATTTTTTAATTTCCTGGCAGCTTTTGAAGCTTATGTACCATGCTCCTGCTACTGCTGGTTACCATCAAAGTGCATGGGCTAATATCTGGGGGGCCATAAATCCGTTAATCCAGCGCTATGCTCCATTCTTGAACACTGCTATTTCTGTCGTTCAGAGATGGTGGCTTAGGTGAGTAGTCTGGAGTCAAAAAGAAGGGCAGAGAAAGGAGAAAGAAAGAGTTATAGCTTACAAATTCACGGGTTCGTTGTTCTTGATTCTGAAAAAAGGTCCTTGGGCGTTTGATTTGCTATTATCTTGATTGATATCTTCATCAATAATCACTTGGGACGCACTTGCAAGTTTTACTTCTCAAATAAAATGGACTTTTTATCCTATTTCTACCACATTGCTCTAAGTTGCTTTTCATACATTCGATTCTCCTAAAAAAGTTGAGCAGCAGTGTCTTGTCTTACACTCATTGCACTCATTGCATATGCAAGTCCCTGTGGGCAAGTGTTTCCTCTAGATTCAGATTACTATAATCCTCAGCTTGTATCATATGTACTGTTTAATGTCATTTTTTTTTATTTTATAGAGCGGTCCTCTACACACACACACACACACACACACACATATATATATAGTTTTAGCTCAAAACATTGGAAACATAACGCAATATTGTTTTGCAATCCTTCATAAACTATTCGACATGTCAAGTGGGTTCAATTAAAAAAAAATTCAATTATATTCTCCCTTGAATATTTAAAATCTAAGTGGTTTTGTGGGGCTGGTTGAATGTCATGTGGGTGATGCACATGATTGCTGGTTATGTATCTTTTACAAAATATGATTTAATATATCTAGATGTGAAATATGATTTTTTAAATAAATTTATACATAAAATTAATTAAAAAAAATTGTTAAAGATAGATCACCATGCAGTCTTGTGTATCAATCCATGCATCGATCAACGTTAAACATAAATACTATTATAACTTTTTAAAAATAGTACTCTTTTAAATAAAAATATCAATTTTTTTTAAAAAATTATTAGAAATTCAAACTTACATAAAAAGTAGTATCGAATATGAATGTTAGACAGCGTCCATTTTGAGTAACGTGTCTAATAATCCACTCTCCAATCCCCATGCAAATGCAAGCACCCTCTTAACATTTTCCCTCTCTGAACAATTTAAGAGTCGACACAGGGATGGAAACGGCGTCGTCTTCCTCGGCGACTTTTCCTCCCCGAGGGGTGAACGAAGAATCGGAAATCGATTCGCAGGTCAGGATCGCGGCATTTTCAAGCTCGTCCTCGAACCAGCATCGGCGACGGAGAGGTGGCAAAAAGATGCCACCTTCTGTAGCTCGACCGAGGCGTCAGCAGTCGCTTGGCAGTGAAATAGGCCACGCTGCGGCGGAGCCTTATTTGCTCGCTCGCCTCAGCTTCAAGCTGCTGAGCTACCTTGGGTAAAGTTTCTATTTTTTTATTAGCATAATGCTTGGTTAGTTAAGTTTCTGTTTTCGTTACTTCTCAGTTTAGGCTACCGATGGATTACAAGATTACTGGCCCTCGCTCTCTATGCCATGTTTCTTATGCCTGGGTTTGTCCAAGGTGAGTATCAATTAATAACGTGAGGGGGCGAAAAAACGCTAGAACCAATTAGTAGGCCAAATCCAGTTTCCCTTTCTCTTCCAAAATTTCTACTGCCGCTCCTTAGCAAAATTCTACTCCAAAAAAGCTTTTTTCAGGCTATTTCTTTTTACATTTTGCTCTTAGATGCAGGTAATTTTTGTGTTGTTTTTCTTAATGCCGTGTAATTTTTGCAGATAGGTGATTAAATTTTGAATTTGTAGTGCATTTAGGGTTTTATTTTCATATGTCAAGAATTTTTTTAGCATAGGTGATTAAATTTTGAATTTGTTTTGTGTTTATGGTTTTATTTTCATTTGTCAAGAATTTTGAATTTTGCTAGCAGTGATTAAATTTTGAATTTGTAGTGTGTTTGGGGGTTTATTTTCATTTGTCAAGAATTTTGGGGTTTTATTTTCATTTATCATTTTTTTAGCATCATTTTGCATTATTTGTCAATAAGTTAGAACTCGGGTGTTCTGAGTGACAAACCGGACCTTTCACCACTACACTACAATCACTATTTCAATTTAACATGGTTTAGACGTATATACAAACACTTTTGCTGGGGGGGTGCGGCTGCCCCCCTGCGCACCCCCTTCCCTCCACCCCTGAATGTGATTCTTTTCATTTGGAAAATTTGCGAGGTTAGTGCAAAGTACCATTGAGCGTGCTATTTGTCGCAACCATTTATGTGTGCCGTTAACCTGGAGTTCAGTAAAATGTAGTTTCTTTATTAAGCTTAGATTTCCAGTGAGAAACTTGTGGCCGAATTTACGTGTCTGGGCTGCATTATTTAGTCCAGATGAGGATGGTCTACAATTTGCTGATATAACAAACAAGGCAAACATTAGAAAATATATTGTTCGTCAAATAATTTTCTCTTTGTACACTTCATCCACATCATATTTTGGAAGTTGTTATGAAATTTAGAAATTGGACCATATTGGTAATATATAGTTTCTGTTATTCTAGGTGTTTTATTATAAACAAAGATCTTGCTTTTGCAGAAATTTGAGAAGATAAGGGTGGACCTATTTTGTTGTACATCACTTGCCTCTACTGCTACGACGAGTTTTAACCTGCTTTTTTCAAACCATTGAAACAAATAATAATAATAATAATAATAATAATAATAATAAAATATCTGGCTTTTCTTCTAAAAAACTAGGAACACTTTTGAGTTGAAGAGACCAAATTTGTTTTGCATCTTGGAGTTTGAGTTTCACCATCTTGCTATTTTGTTCATTCTTCTTCATTTGAGATGGCATTGAGATGCTTTATGTTCCCTTTTCAACAAATTGGCTATTGTCATTTTATATGTGCCTGAGTTCTTAGAAACTATGTTACACACCAGGAAAAGACCAGACATGCTGACCTGACCAGACCAGCAGATCAGACATGCAGACCAGATCAGCAGGCCAGACCAGTCCGGTCCGAAATACAAATAGCCCAGAAACCAGAATATGACCGTTGCAAGCTCGGGAATGGTGCAGAACCTTTTCCAACGGGCATATTCTTGAGTCTAACGTATATATCATTACTTGGGGCTATATATACATGATTTGGAAGCTCAATAACAGCTGATTGAAGATCAATCCAAGCCTTCCAAAGCAAACTCACTTGGGATTCAATTGAGGAACTTAAAAGACAAAAGCTGTTTTTTTTTTTTTGGTCAGACAAGATAAATATATTAAAAAGATGCAGAAGCATCGATAAAGTTACTACAAGGAGTAGTTAAATAAAAAGTAGGTCCTAATAGCTATAAATTACAAAGATAACAAACAAATCAACGGTTCCCGTCTCCAATCAAATCTATTATTTCCTCTGTTTGTGATCCAAAACCAAGCTCTGTGAATGACCGTCTCCAGAAGATCATCCTCCTTGTGGTTGCTGCCCTTAAAACACAAATTGTTTCGATGTATCCAAATCGTCCAAAGTACCGAGCACCATATTGTCATCCAAAAGACAAAAGCTGTTAAATGAAGAGCACTCCTCAAACCTTTGGCACCTCTTACCTTGCTGTATCAGATCTAGTTAGAGATCATTTGTGCCTTTGTATTCACTATATTCATTGTATTTGAGAGCTTAATAGAAGAGTGAATACCATTGTAACGGTTGATGATTTATCACAACCGATGAGAGGTCTTTGTATGTGAGACATTAAAGAACATACATAGTTGAGTTGCTAGGAGTTCTAGTTGGATGGGGAATTCCCAACTGGATCGGGTTTGTACAACGGGATTGTATAAATCAAAGTCTTCTAGTGGAATCCTTCCATGAGATGGAAGAATGAGAGACGTAGAAGGATTACACCACCTTCGAACTTCCATAAACAAATGCTTGTTTATTTACTTTAATTGCATATCTTTAAAATGCCTTTCAAATGTTTAATCGGTTATAGAGCAGGTTATGTCGAGTGTCTTCCGCTCGGTTTTGTAACCGAACTCGATATAATCTCTCGGTGCAATTATTTCAAGAACACGAGCTATTGAAGCTCAAGTTGGTTGAACTCGGGTGTGGAATGGCAACCCACCCCCGGACTCGATCCTGACAAAATGTATATTACTTTAATTAACATAAAGTTTAACTAACACGTCAAAATGTTATTTTAACCAAAAACTTTTTGAATTGCACAATTAATCCCAAAATTGTCATTTTGTGTCGGACATGCCCATCGACCATGTTCGACTGAGCGGAGTGTACAACACGGGTGTTCGACATGTGTCCGAAGAGTGTCGGTGTCCTAAAAGTTCTAACACGAATGATTTTTAGGAGTATCCATACATCATAGTTGTCACACATCGAATTATTGGCGTCCTCCTCGGCTCGGCTTGGTGGCTTCTACTGAGCTGGTTATTGGTGAAAGTGTTTCCGTCCTCGCCGAACTCCACCATTATCACATCACAGGTAAATCAGAAACCCTAGTCGCTTATTTTTCTCTATTCTTCATGTGAAATTACTGTTATTGGATATCAAAGAGTACAAAAATAAAGGAGTCAAGCTCTAGTCTTTATTTCGCATTTCATTTTTTCTTTTGTCGTTTTGATTTATTTAGCTTTTCGGGTGCTTGTTTTTGTTTGTCGAAATGCTTGAATTGTTCTTTGGCGCATCGAGACAATTGGTCGGTTATGCTTTAGAATTGTCGAAATTTGATGCCAAAACTCAAAAGTTTCGTTATCCAGCTTAGGCAAACCCAAGAATTGAATTTTTTGTGACAGACTCTCTCTGGAGGGGCGAGCCTGACTATTTTTAGTGAAATATATATGAAGTTTGATTTTTTTTTCCAATTTGAACGGCAACCGTTTCTGGAGAGCCTGTTCTGAGTTACATGGTGGTCTATGTGGCACCGGCGCAGTGTAATAGGTTATATGAGTTATGTGCTTTCATACATTTTATTATTGTGTAAAGTTATCTAAATAAAAAAACTCGATAAATATCGAAACATGTAAAGATTTTTGTGAGTATTAAAATGCCTTTTAGCATGAAATCAAGTAACATACAATCATGTTACTGAACATCCATTACTGAATTGAGATAGCATGAAACCAAAATATTAATGTAGATATTGTCATGTAGAATATGATATTGTGGCCTATGGGGAAAAAAACAATGAGGACCAAGCAATTGGCATCAACCTCCTGGTTTATTTTAAAGCAAGACCCATCAACTCAAAATCCTTGTATGAATCCATAATCACAAAATGAATGAGCCCTAACTTAGTGAAGCGTGTTAATCAGGGTTATATAACTTTATATACAGTGCATTTCATACCCTGATTTGGGATTAATGTTCCAGCTATGGAAACTGAAGATTTAGACAACCTTCCTGCTTCAAGTAATTCGGAAGGAGTAAGTGTGAAAGATAATCCACATGAAACTGGTTGTGAAGCCATTGAAGGTAATTCTGTATCTCATTTTGAGATAAAAGACGAGCTCATTGTTGAGGATCATTCGAACCTTTCTGATGGCAAGAGAAAACGTATTGAAAGCAAAAAGAACACAGAATATGAAAATTACCAAAACATGTCCGGATAAAAATTTTAAACATGCAAGTCTAAGGTGTGAAAACTGAAACGATTTTTTAAACTTCCAGTTTTACTTTATGATCTATTAGTAAGTCTAACCATGCAAGCAACTAGCCCGAAACAAAATCTTTTATGTCGATCTGCCTTTTGCTCTGTGTAGGCGTTTTGGGTGGATAACCAGATCAAAAAACCCATCAAATAAGGAACTGATGTCATTGGATGGAATGTCTGCCCCTATTTATGATCGTGAATATTCTTTAGCTTTGACTTCTGCTGATGTTTCCAGTACTTTGGATGGGTATGTCATTTTCTCTCATGTTTTTTTTTTGTCAAAGAACCAATGCACATGTTTCCTCTCCACCTCTCCCTGGTCTTGTACAGAGGACAAATACAAGGTTTTTCTTTCTATTTCATAAATGACAGAGCAATGGAATCATACTCGCAAATGCTCTTGATATAATAGTTTTTTCAAGATTATGTTGTACAACCATATGTCCTATTTATGCGGGACGATCATATTATTCCTTCAATTTGATACTTCCGCTTATTGTGCAGAGTGAACAATTTAGGTACTTCCCGATGTTTCAACTGTGGCTTGTACAGACATGCACTGAGAGATTGCCCTAAGCCACGTGACAATGTTGCTGTCAATAATGCTCGTAAGCAGCACAAGTCTGCTAAAAGAAATCAACATTCAGGTTCTCGTAATTCAATTCGATGTTATCAAGATTCTCTGGGTAAATATGATGGTTTGGTTCCTGGTGTCCTTGATGCTGAAACTCGAAAATTATTGGGACTTGGGGTGAGAGAAACACTTTTTCTCTGGTGGAATCATTGGCTTTGCATTTTCATCAAATGATAATTTGAGCCTCTGTCTGCTGTTACGATGTTGGTTGATATTAATCTAATTTGTGGAATATTATGGTGTGGTTATATTTTTTTTTAGGATATTATTCTCATCCACATTTGTAATTATCAAATTTTTTGTAGGAGTTTGATCCACCTCCATGGCTTAACAGAATGCGAGAAATAGGATATCCACCTGTCTATTTAGGTATAAAATTATGAATTTCTTGGGTAATAAGAAACTTGGATACTCGTCCCACTTCTCAAATATTTTGCATTTGCTTGATGTGTTTGCCATATGTTGTATACTTATATGTTAGAGCCATAATTATGGCTCGCTCATGTTTGAGGTAAGCTTTCCCATGAGCGTACTAATTTTATTTTCTTTGCAATTTCTTAGAAACCGATGAGGATCCCCCATCTGGGATTACAATTTTTGGCGATGACAAAACTATGGAAGAAACCGAAGATGGGGAGATTCTTGGCATAAGCTACACTAAACCATCCACGAAAATGAATGTTGAATTTCCAGGAATAAACTCTCCAATCCCAGAGAAAGCAGATGAAAGACTCTGGGAACCCAGCCATGTGAGGTCAAATCATTCAGGAGATCGTCCTCTCCACAAATACATTCAGTCGTATGAATATCTGAGCCAATGGCATTATCATGAGAGAAAACCGTCTAGGGACTTTGAAGATGATGGACCTCTCGGATGCGAACCTGGAATGAACCCTTTTCTGTCAGAATCATTTCCGTAGATATGTTTATCATGACTATGACTCCCACGGTTCACAGGTGGGTCCATCCAAGCCCTGGAGCTCTACATTTGGCAGATCCTTGTCAGATAGAGGTAGACGTAGCCCTTAGCCCGGGACGATGGTTCTTCAAATCATGGCCAATATGGTACTTTTTCTTATCCATGTACCAGATATATTGTTGTGTTTATTCAACTCTTTTAACCAGGGATTCTTGCTTAATTAAGGGATTTCTGTAGATCATATAAAGAGAGGTTGGGGTTATAGATATGGTGGTTTTATACTATTTACTGTGTTTGGGCACAGTTGATTAATGTGTGCAATTGGTTCTTTGCGGTTTATCAACAACAGCAAACTCAGCGGGAACGAGAATTTTATCAACCAAAAAAATCATATTTGATACTGATATTTATTAAAAATATTAGGAGCACCCTTTTTGTCCTATATCTTATTTTTGGTCCTGCTTAGTTTGACCTCGTCAGCCATGGGTTTGTGTCAGCTGCCAGCATCAAAATGGCCGTGTTGTCAGCTTGGGGAGTTGGGTAACTGATTGTGGTCATTTTTTCAAGAAAGTGTCAAAATCCTTGCTTTCGGATTTTAAGCTTTTGTCTTGCACGTTATGGTCATGCGGCTGAACATAGTATAAAGACTAATCTCAGTTTACCCTTTTTGCCAGGATCAAAATGGCCGTCACAGCTTGGGGGAGTAGGGGAATTGGCTTTGATAATTCCCTTAATTCACATGTATACAGTAGCTTCTGGAGCAAGTTTGGTTTGTGTGTTTGTTCATCAAATTGGTTCTACTTAAATTTCGGCCAACACGGATTAAATTAATGTCAAAATAGTGTAAATTCAAATATTTAAAAAAAATTCAGACCCGAAAATACAGTACACGGAGAATATTGTGCAGATTAAATTACGTTACAAGGACAACCCAAATGACAAGAACAATTTCAAGTACTTTAGACACGGTACGAGCAAGATTGAAAAAGAAAAACAGCTACAGAAATTGAAGAAACCAGAGTCCAGTGTTAATAGGTGCACTGGCCAAGAATACTGCATTATTAATCTACTATAGACAACAGCAACCCATGTCTTGCTTAAATTTGCAAACTAGTACACACAACCAAACAGAAGAGAACTCTTGACTGCAAAAAGAAGAGAACTCAAATGGATATGTTTGCTCAAGAAATTGATAAGGTTTGTGGCACATCAAATTCAAGCTCGAGTGCTCGACATCATTATGTGGTGAGAAAAGTCCAGAGCTTCTTTCCTACGGAAACTTCACCTGGATGCTCAATCTCACAGTCATCACCATCATCACTGTCATTGTCATCTTCTTCCTCACAGCTTACACTGTTTAACTCTTCAACGCTGTTGTCCATGGCTCCAGCTGATCCATTTGCCTCGTCACTGAGAATCATATCAGCTTCTGAAGTATTTGCCAAGTCAACATGCTCACTGCGGGTGGACCTGGCCTTTATGAGCTGTCCATCAACCAAATGATAAGGTTAGCTGGTCAAGAAATGTAAACAAAGCTTCAAGATACATAGACCAGAATAAATCATTCTTATAAGGAGATAAAAGAAGGGAATGATGTCTAACATGGATGCATTTAAACATAACGGAGAAAAAGAGTACCCTTTCAGAACTATCGGCAGGAACCTCGATGGTTTTCTCTGTGCTTGTCATGGGCACAATGCCAGCTCCTGGTACGTGAATTTCTTCTCTTGAAGCCCCACTGATTTCAGCATTTTCAGAAGGTTTTGATTCAAAGCAAGGTAATCGAACATCTATACCTACGTGACCATCAGTTTCCCTTTTCTCACCCTTTTCATCTTCAGCTAAGGATCCATTAGCCGCTGTTGCCACTGGCCTGAAAATCAAAATGTTAACACCATTAGCATCCCAAGTCTCCTCAGAAAGATAGTAGCAAGAAGAAAGACCTGCCTGACAATGAAAGCAGGCAATAACAAGTTAAACAACATACATTCTCATCGCACCAATTAGCTAAAGGAATACACTTTCTCAGCTAATATCCTTAAAAGATCAGGACTCATTAAGAGAACCAACTCCACACAAGCGCAAGCTAAAAAGTCCAAACCGAATTGCAAGGCCCGGTGAGAAAATGAATCCAAGACAAGTCTAACTATGTTGGCAGAATACCCTCAGGCTGGCATGAATGACTTCACACATTATATTTCCATCATAAACATAAACTCCAAGGAGTACAAGCATCATTTGCCCAAAGGCATGCTTGGCAGAAAACATAACCTTAAAAACACAGATGACTCCAATCTTCTCCCAAACAAAAAAGAAACATGAAATTTTCAGAAAAAAAAGGGACTTGCCTTTTAGATCGCCGGAGGTTGTAACGTTTCTCAACAAAGCTCTGTTCAGGTGCAACAACTCTCTGTTGCCTCTTCCGGCGATTGCCATCTCTGACGCTATCTGAATTACCTTCACTGTGTCTGTCACTTACCATTGCCTGTGATAAATGAACATGATTTCTCTTTCTTCTGTTTTTGGGTATTTCAATAAGACCAGATTCTGCTTGGCTTTCCTCATTTGTGAAAGCAGAGTTTTCTGTATCACCACTAATGTACTTATTTTCTCTCTCTTCTATAGATTGCCCAAGAGTAGCCTTACAACCAGCATTCACAGCCTTCGCCGCACGTGTTCTACTTGTCCGGGGCTTGCCTCCCTCACCACGTCGACGCCGAGTCTTCCAACCAGAATTTTGAGATTTTTCTGGAATATCCAAAACATTTTGATCAACCGACGGAGCTTGAACAGCTTCCACTTCCCTAATTCCACAATCAGATTCTATTATTTGAACATCGAAAGAATCACTTGCAACTTGTCGGGATGGCTTGGGCCCACTTTCACCACATGGCAGGGTTTCTGGTGAGGACACATCAATTTGCTTCCCACAGAGCTCTGATGCCCCTTGGGCACTAGGGGCATAATCAAGTTCAAGTTTCTTTCCAGGAGATAATTTGAATATTTTTGAGGTACATTTTCGAAACCAAGACATTGCTCCACTTTCACCAGTATCAAGATATCCGGAATCAACTAAAATATGGGGTGATCCTTCACTAATCCTCTCAAAAGTGCCTTCATCTGCCTCCAAATAATTCTCTGTTACTCTGGGTAGTTGATGGGCCTTAAGGTTTTTAAATTCGGACAGTGGATGGAGATCAGATAGCAAGAACGCATGAATTATCTCCCCACAGCTGTTACAGCTCTTCTGCTTCTGGGCAAATGTAATGAAGCGTTCTCTTTCCTTGAGAAAGTGTTCCCTCTGGTCCTTTAAATTCTTACTCAGGCCAACGAGCTCCTCAACATCTTTTTTCATCTCAAACTGTTGTGATTCTATATGCTTCTTAATCTGTGAAATATCCAGTTGTTCTTTATCCATCCCAAGTTTTTCCAACTTCATCTCTTCCATTTCTTTTCTGGCCAAATCCCTCAAGTAATTAATATTGTTAAGTTCGGTTTCCATTTCTTTCTCAAATGTTTTTTTTCTCTCATGCAAACCACTCTCCATCTCCTCCTGCTTCTTCCGTACTTCAGTTTCAACTTCATGTTTCCGCAGTTCAAAATCATGAAGCAATTCACTCTTTTCATTGTGAAATTTTTCAGCCAACATCGACCTTTCATGCTCCATGTTAGCAGCAAAGTTATCATTTGCCAATTTTAGAGATTCCAATTCCCTCTGTATATATTGTTGTGTTTCCTGCTTCTCATTATTTAGTTTTACCTCTTCAGAATGCCTAAATTTTTCAGAACTTTTTTTCAGGTCAAGAGCATCTTCAAGTTCTCTGTTAACCTTGGCTCTTCTTTCATCCAGCTGTTCCCATTCTTTCTCGAATTTTTCTTTTTCTTGCTTCAACTCTTCTGTTTCCTTCATTAGTTGTTCATTTTGGTATCTGCATTTGTCTATCTCCTGTCTCAAATCAGATTGCAGACGGGTATGTTCTAACCTTTCATCTTCTGTTATCTTTAGCTGTTCTCTCTCCGCGCTTAATCTTAACTGCTGTTTTTCAATGTCAGACCTGAGATTTTCAAGCTCAGCCTTTATACTGAGAAGCACTTCCTTTTCAGAAAGCACTTGTCCCTTATCCTTCTCCAAGCTTTTCTCCTCAAATTTAAGCAACTTATCTCTTTCCTTCAAAGCTTTGAATTTTGATTCAAAATTAATTTCCTTATCCCTCACTTTCTCCATTTTCTTTTCAACCGCCTTTTCTCTTTTCTTCACTTTCTCTTCCATATGCACAATGTCAACCTCTTTCTTCTCCAATTCAATTACCTTGTTTTTTAACTGTTCATCATGAAGCTTTCTCTTCTGCTCCACCTCCAGCTCATATTCCTCCTGCTTTTTAGCCAGAATGGCTGTGTGTTCATCCACCAAATTCTGAATTTCCAACTGTATACATTTCAAAGGAAGTCACAAAAAAGTAACCAAAATCACCAAGAAGAAGAGCAAACTAGTGGCCGAGAAAAATTTTCCCTTTTTCAAATTCGTGAAGCTCAGACACCAAAAGCTAACCTTCAAAACTGGCATCACTTTAGGACTGGGTCACTCAATCTAATTTACTAATATGAATAAACAAGAATCGTAAAAGTTCTATGCATGATCCTAGTTTGATTCGGTTGTATAACTGCAGATATTCATAATTTCTTGAACGTCTACTTGTCTTTCTTTGTAACGCAAATAAGATTGTGTGGGTTAGCATTCGCTCAAAACGAAGTTCATCAACTGGAGCAATCGGAATCACAAACAACCCCTTTCAGATCTCTGTTATCATATATTTCATACTGGAAGCAGAAAAAACGAGAAATACTAGTTTGTACAGTATACAGATAACAGGGTGGCGGTGTTACACCATCTAAAGAACTGGCCATATTTTACTTTGTAATTAACATAACCTGGATGCAATCTTGTATTTTGTATGACATTACATAAACGATGAATGCAAGTACTCACTCTTTCTCTTGCATTTAACTTTTCTTCCAATTCAAGTAACTGTCTATCTTTCACCTCTAAGCTCTTCTGAATACATTCAGCTTCCTGCAGTCATATTTGACAGTTGAGAACAAAACAGACTGTGCCACCTGTAACAGATCAATTAATGGATCTGAGCGAAAATAGAAACTTGCCTTTTCCTTAATAGCTAGGGTTGCTAGTCTGATGCTTAAATCATCTTCTTTGCTCTTCAAAGTTGAATTAGCGACCTCAATCTTCTTTTGCAGTTCTTCAAGGTCGTTCTGCTTTTGCTTCAAGATCTTATCATTCTCATTTGCCCTTTCCTCCCTTTGATTCAGCAATCTTCCACCATTAGCCAGTCTCTCTTCAGCTTCCTGTAGTTTGTGTTCCCACTCCCTCAAGTCTTCCCGTTTTTTAGATAAAGTAGTCTCCTGTGTTTCATGCCTGAGATGAAAATTTTCAGCAAAAACTACAACTAGCAACATGTCAATCAGCTGAATATTAAAGAAATATTATTTATGCAAGGAAGTATGGGGGATAATAAGAGAGTTAAAGGTGCCATTATACTCTAAGATGAAGGAGAGCCGCTCTCTTCGAAGCGAAGCTTCTTGAGCCTCAATCTCGAACAACTTCCTCTCAATTTCGGAACTCTTCCGGTTCACTTCAGCAAGTTTGGTATCAGCTGCATGAAATTTTGCTTCAACCACCCATGATTTCTCTTCAACACTGGCCACTAATGCATTTGCCTCAGCTAGTTTAGAATCAGCATTAAACTTAATTTCAGCATATTTTGAGTGCATTTCTCGCAAAGCCTTCTCAAGCTGTGATGAGACATGAGAAATTTCTTAACTACTACAAGATGATTCAAACACAGAACAAAAATTTGTTGGCATTAATGATTAAAAAAATAATGTATTATTCACCAACAATTATGCCATCTCATATTCACCATACAAGTATTAAAACAAGCTAGACACATTCAATTGCTTCTTTAGATTCCTATGTGTTAACATTCACTTGTAGCATATGGCGAGTTAATTCTCCTCCGTTAGACTATATCAAGTTGCATCCGTAATTATTAGATGTGCAAGGCGCACAGGTATTGAAGAGCATAAGTACAAGGCCCTTATCAAAAAACAGGCACACTAAGACTTAAGATTCTAAATCTTAAATACCTAAAAAAAATTTGTAATATATGATCTAATGTACTTTACAAACTACTGAATAGCGATACAAACTACTGAATAGCGATAGAACACTTATTTGCCAGTACCCTTATTCCTTGACAAATCAGAATAAAATATGTAATGTAAGGGAAAAAATGAATGCCTTCAGGATAAAAGTAAAGAGGTTTATTCATGAGGTAATGTGGAAAGTGTAATCTTACTTCAAGTACGCACTGTCTTTCAACACCCAACGCCTTCTTCAGATTCTCTTCCCGTTTCTCCACCTCAGGTATTGCACTCAAATGCACAGCTTGTTCTCTTTTGAGAGCGTCAGCTGCCTCAATTGAAGCTTCTTTAATTTCTTCATACTTGGAAGCCCACTCCTTTTTCTCAATCAAAAGAAGCCCCATATTGTACTGATACTCAAAAAGCTGCAAGAAATCACAATAGTCGGGGGAGAAGATCAACATAGAAACATTTAAAGCAACAGTATTTCTTGCAAGGACACATGCAATCTCACGTCAAACAACTGCTAAAAACGAACCAAAACATTAACATAAAAACATTTTAAAACAGAAATAATAGCAGTTAAGATTGAAAAGAAGGATTTTAATCAGATACAGCCTTCAAAAACGTTAAAAAGTTAATCTCTTGAAAGGTCGCTACAAAAGTAAACAATAAAAAACACCATGAAAATCGACAGTCGTAGAAAGAAAAGAGCAACTGATTGCCCACAATTAATCACATACTAACCTCATTCTCCAGGTTGAGAATCCTCTCAGCCAACGATTCTTCGTCCATATTGTCGCCGCTCCCAACAAAAGCAACGGTTTTGCCTTTGGTTGATGCCGGACCATTCCTCGGGCTTCTCGGTGTAGAGTTCAAGCCCGAATCATTGGCAGAAATAGACCCATTATTTTGACCCCGGTCGCTCCTCGGCGTCAGCGACCACAACTTCGGCGACGAAAACATCTACCGCAGTTTTCCAGATCACTAAACCAACATAAAAAAAGAGGGAAAACAGATTTTATTGAATGGAGTAGTGAATATGAGTAGTAAATGGGGGAACGAAGCCCTAAAGTTTTGGAAGCCCTAAGTCGGACGTGAAGATAGTTCCCAAATTCCGGCGAATACAATGGGTTAAATCCGGTGATGTTTCGAAACTCTGTCCCTTTCCCTTTCCCATTGCTTTGGTGTGCTCGGCTTCTTTTAATTAATAAAATAATTTATTACACGTTCATAAGATCTGTTGTTGCCTTTAATATTTCATATCATATCTTCATTTGGCAACTTTCCTGTCAAAAACGTGGGGTTTTGCCAAACTATGACACAATTACCCTTGCGTTAAGGACAAGGAACAACTAAACAACCTTTAAAAGGCTGTTTTGGTAAATTGAGTTGAGTAATGGAATATGCCTTTGTTAGTGGGGTCCTTGTTATTTACGACCACTATTATTATCTGATATCACCGAAATTCAGATGACTCGTCTGTTGTACATCCGCGTCACACGATTACGATAGGCTTCCATTCTGACCGCCGCAGCCTCCCTTACTTCCTCAATTAGGTCCAGGTCTGCAGCTCTTCTCTCGTTGTTTTGTTCATCATAGAAATGCACTCTTGATGATTCCGCTCATATTTCAGCTGGGAGTACCGCTTCATTTCCGTAGACCATACTGAACGGTGTCTCACCTGTTCCTGTTCTTGGTGTAGTTCGATATGACCATAGAACATTAGGTAGTTCTTCTACCCAACTTCCTTTAGCTTTCCCCAACCTAGCTTTGATGCTTTGCGCGAGAGACCTGTTGGTAACTTCTACCTGACCATTACTCTGAGGATATGCAACAGAAGTGAAAGCCTGATGGATTTTTAATTCTTCACACCACGCCCTGAGCAAAGCTCCTTGGAATTGCCTTCCATTGTCCGAGATGATCTTCCGCGGGACACCAAATCGGCAAACAATGTTTTTCCAGATGAAGTTGAAGACCTCTTTCTCAGTGATTCTGGCTAATGGCTCTGCTTCTACCCATTTAGAGAAGTAATCAATGGCAACAATCAGAAATTTCTTCTGAGCTTTACCTGTTGGAAAAGGTCCTACTATATCAATGCCAAACTGATCAAATGGGCATGCCGCCACAATAGCTTTCATCATCATAGCTGGATGATGCTGGAGCCTGAAATGTCTTTGACAACTATCACATGATGTAACCATAGCAGCAGAATCCTTCTGAATCGTAGGCCAGAAATATCCGGCAAGGAGCACCTTCTTTGCCAAGAAATATGATCCTAGGTAATTTCCGCAGCACCCCTCATGAATTTCCATTAATACGTAGTCTGACTCTTTCGGACCTAAACATCGCAGAAGCGGTTGGGCAAAAGACCTTTTGTACAAGACTCCCTCGATGAGTATGAATCTCTGACTCCTCTTTTTTAGTCTATAAGCCTTTTTGGTATCAGAAGGGAGCTTAGCATTGATAAGATAGTCTAAGAGTTCTTGTCTCCAATCATTTTCTTCGACAGATTCAGACAGAACATCCAGACCAGGAGTTAATTCAATTTGAAACACCACATCTCTATTTTGCCAAGCACGGAGAGCACTAGCCATTCGTGCCAAACTGTCAGCCTTTCGGTTCTCTTCTCTTGGGATCTGTTTGAATGTTACCTCTAGAAATCCCTCCTTGATTTTTTCTATGGTACTTGCATAATGGATTAGCTTCTCATTTCTAACCTCATAAGCTCCATTCATTTGTTGGGCTACAAGCTGTGAGTCAGAGAAGACATGTATACGCTTAGCTCCAACATTTCGAGCAGCCTTTAATCCAGTCAATACTGCCTCATACTCTGCTTCATTGTTGGAAGCTCGGAAGTCCAATCGAACTGCCAAACATACTTCTTCTCCGGTAGGAGAGATCAGCACAACCCCAATCCCAGTTCCCTCATTACAAGAAGAACCATCTACAAATGCTTTCCATAATTCTTCTTTTTCGGGATGCACAGTCTCCGCAATAAAATCTGCTAAGGCCTGAGCTTTGATAGCTGTGCGTGGCTCATACTGTATATCATACTCACCTAGTTCAGTTGTCCATTTAACAAGTCGTCCCGAGACATCCGCGCGGCTGAGTATTTTTCCCAGGGAACTGTTTGTTAGGACCGTTATAGGATGGGATAGGAAATAAGGCCTGAGTCTCCTAGCCGTGATGATCAACATGAGAGCCAACTTCTCAATCTCCGAATACCTCAGCTCAGCATCTTTCAAGGCATGAGATAAGTAATATATAGGCTGCTGTTCTGATTCCCTTTCTTTGACGAGAACCGAGCTGATTGCTTCCTCAGTCGCTGATAGGTAGACGTACAACCTCTCTGCCTGCAGAGGCTTGGCCAAAATGGGAAGTTCAGCTAAGTATTTTTTCAATTCTTCAAATGCTTTCCCACATTTTTCGTTCCACTCAAATTTCCCAGCCTTCCGAAGTATCTTAAAAAAGGGGAGACTTCTATGAGCTGATCTAGAAATAAATCGTGATAAAGAAACGATCTTTCCTGCCAGGCGTTGCACCTCTTGAAGGTTCTTCGGCGGAGACATCTCACAGATAGCTCTCACCTTTTCTGGATTAGCTTCAATCCCCCTCTCTGTCACTATATAGCCTAGAAATTTTCCGATCTTTACCCCGAACACACATTTCTGGGGGTTTAACTTTAACCCGTAAGACCTAAGGGTGGAGAAAGTCTCAGTCAGATCGGCAATTAGTCGGTGCCACTTTTTGATTTTACAAGAATGTCATCAACATATACTTCCACATTGCGGCCTAGCTGTTTTGAAAACACCTTGTCCATCAAACGCTGGTACGTAGCTCCTGCATTCTTGAGCCCGAAGGGCATAACAACATAGCAAAACGTCCCATCTGATGTGACAAAACTAACTTTATCTTGATCTTCTTTAGCCAAAGGAATCTGATGATATCCCTGGTAGGCATCCATTAAGCACAAGTACTGATGTCCTGCTGTTGAATCAACCATCTGATCAATCCTTGGTAATGGATAACAATCCTTCGGAGATGCCTTATTAATATCTCTGAAGTCTATACACATCCTCCACTTTCCAGAGCTCTTTGGTACTAAGACCACATTTGAGAGCCACGTTGGAAATTGTATTTCTCTAATTTGACCTGCCCGAAGTAGTTCCTCCACCTGCTCTCTTATGACATTGTCTTTCTCAGGTCCAAAATGTCTTTTCTTCTGTTTTAGAGGTTGGACTCCCGAGAGCACATTCAAATGATGTTCTAACACATCTGGTCTAATTCCTTTTAGATCCAGAGCACTCCAGGCAAATATATCCTCATTTTTAATTAAACATGAGATGAGATCGGCTCTAATAATTATTTCCAAGTCCTTGGCTATTTTTACTTTTTGATTAGTAGAGACGAGCTCGATCACTTCAGGTTCTTCATCCAAGCTGTTGGGAATGCCTTTGTCATTCGTAACACTATACCCAGCTCTTTCAATACAACCAACCTCCCGACGAGCTCGCTTGACGTCTTCTTTTACTTCGTCCACATAACATCTGCGGGCTGTCTTCTGGTCACCACAAAGAACCCCAACTTCTCTACCCACTGGGAATTTTAATTTCTGATGATAGGTAGAAGCTACCGCCTTGAAGTCCTTCATTGCATGTCGGCCTAAGATTGCATTATATGATGAAGGCGCGTCTACCACAGTGAAATTAACCATCTTTGTAATGCGAGACATCCCATGACCCAAAGATAAGGGCAGGTTGATCTGTCCAAGTGGTTGAATTGCGTGCCCGGTGAACCCATACAGAGGAGTTGCAATATGTTCATGTTTTGACCCCTCTATCTGCATCTTTTCTAAGGTATCTTTGAACAAGACATTGACTGAACTCCCAGTATCGATGAAAATCCTTGCTACATCATAGTTAGCTATGGTTACCGTGACCACTAGGGCATCATTGTGTGGTGTTGCAACTCCTTTCAGATCATCAGGCCCGAAACTTATGACAGGCTCATCTCTTGCAATTAACTCTTCCGATACTTCAAAATTTTCCATTCTTCTACCATGACTTTTCCGAGCTCTACCCGAGTCTCCATCAGTGGGTCCCCCTGAGATCATATTAATAGTTCCTCGGGTGGGATTATTATCCACCTGTTCGACCCTTCTCCTTTGATTATCTGTTTCTTTAGGAGCAATACCCCTTTCACGGGACCTGGTTCGGCCCCTATATGGTGTCTTCTCTCTTCTTTTACCTCGGTACCGGCTTCTACCCTGTCCTTTCTGAGAAGGTTCCTGCTTCCTTGTTAGCAGAGTTTTCATTTCAGAGTCTCTTTTGATGATTCTTTCTACCTCATCTTCAAGCCTCTCGCACTCATTCGTTATATGACCGTACTCTCTATGGAATTCACAATACTTATCCGAAATAGGCGTACGGGACCCGTTATCCGGCTTCCTTGGTCTTTCCAGTTTCTTTCTATCATCACATATTTCCATAGCTCTTTCCAAGCTCTGGATAGAGGTATGCGTGATGCAAATTGACTTCTAGTTCGACCACTTTCACCAGCCCTATCAACAGTTCTTTTCTTGCTTAACTCTAACTTATCCTTCTTTTCTGAGGGCCGCAGATCAGCCCTTCTCTGTCTCTGAGCATCCTCTAGATTGATATACTTTTCAGCTCTTCCCAGAAGTTCGTCATAACTTCTAGGAGGTTTTTTTACCAAGGATTTAAAGAACTCTCCTGCCTTAAGCCCTTGTGTAAAGGCGTTAATAAGGACATCCACCGTTGCAGTGGGGACCTCTAAGGCTGCCCCGTTAAAGCGTTGTACAAACTCCCTCAAAGACTCCTGTTCATTCTGCTTGGTAGTAAACAGACTTAAAGAAGTTTTTTGATATCTCTTACTGCTGGCAAACTGGTTTAGAAAAGCCGAACTGAACTCCTCAAAGCATCGTACAGTGTTTGGTTTAAGTAAATTAAACCACTGTTGTGCCGATCTAACCAAGGTGGTAAGAAAAACACGGCATTTGTGTAAGGACCCTAATCCTTAAGTGCGGAATAAAGGCATAATAGAGCTAGACAAATGATCAGAGTAGAATAAACAAGTTGAGTTTGTGAGCTTAAGCATTTACATGCCAAAATAAAGGACTACCAAAAAGGATTAATTACATTCCAACAAATGAATGTGTCCACTATAGTTTTACGCTACTCCTAGAGTAGGAACTATACAAAAGAATCCTGTCCTTTCATCTACCAAAGATGCTCGAGAAGCTCACTGTCTCAACCCGTTCAAGCCCATCTATCATGCCAAAAAGGTACCTACAAGGACAACCCCCAAACATGAGCAATAATAATCATTCATATTCAACACAATATGAAGATAAAGCGTAAATGCATAATCAATATAAAACACTTCCTGTTTTCCCATGCATTTCAAACGCTTCCCGTTTGGTTGTCCCTGTACCATAACTCATGAGTATAATCAACAGATTATTTTTAATGGCCAAAACATGTCATGACATCATATACCATTTCAACTGTACCACATATTGGTCACCATTCCCTAGTCTGTCCATCACAGTGTATTTTAATGCCCCTCGCTTATATTCATATGGGCGGCATAGGATAACCTCGCTACAATGGACATGCGGCGCTCCCACCCCTCGCTTCACAGAGAGTGGCAAATACCCTTTCCTCGCCCCATATGATAACCACGCTCAAATGTGACATGCGGCGCTCCCACCCCTCGCTTCACATTTAGCGGAACCAATACAAAAAGCGGCAAGCATTAAAATCATCAAAGGATGACCACGACTCATGGGATGTGCATCCAATAATCATAATATGCATCTAACATCAATGTGCATAAATTACCATGTATATGCATCCACTATGCAATACCTCATATGGCATAAATAAACATGTATATGCATCCACTATGCAATACCACATATATACTCGCATCCACAATGCATAAACAATGAGCATATAAAATACATGTTACCGTTGGGTGCCCGTACGTCCACTACGTACCTTTCCAAAAGTGGAATATGGTAGGACTTCAATTCCTCGGCTGTGTTGCCACCTGGGTTGGTTCTACATATTCACAAATACCAATATTAGAACCCAATAATAGTCCAATACCAAAAATCCCACAAAAATATCCAAAAAAAAACCATATTTTGGCTTTCGCGATCGATCGCCCCTCACGGCGATCGATCGCCAATACCCACTGTCCGAAAAAAATAAAATTGCACCCTTCGGCGATCGATCGCCACCCCTGGCGCGATCGATCGCCAGACCCGCCGATCGATCGCCCAAGAGTGGCGATCGATCGCCAAAGGCTTGAAAAGCCTACTGCCTGGGCGCGATCGATCGCCTGGAATGGGCGATCGATCGCCATCCCCTGTAACCCGAAAATCCTCCATTTTTGCATCTCAAAACCATTCCAACCCATTCCAACTCTTAACCAACAAACCAACAACTCAAATAACAACATAAACCATCAAAATACACCTTAAAACAACCATAAATCCAACCTTTAACCAAAACCACAACAACCCAACAAAACCCATTTTAAAACCCTTCAAACTCAAACCAAACTCAACAAAACTTCACAAAATTAAAGCATGAGGTACCCATACCTCTTGGGGATCTCAAATCACCCAATATGCTCCACAAATCAAGATTTTTGCAAGGTTCCTCTTCCACCCAAGGCTTGAGCTCGAAATTTGGAGAAGGGAAGGGTTTGTGGTTTTGATTTGGTAAAGTAAGAATGAGGTTAAAAGAGTGGGGTTGGGGATAAAAGGGGGATTGGGTTAATTTAATTAAAGGTATACCCAAAATAATTCCATGGTGTATAAAACACCCCAACATGATATTTTTCAAAGCATTTACTCAAAATGCACCATAATATCAATTAACACATGATTTCTAATAAATTGCTAACCAAGGCAAATAAATCATGCTTCCCATAATATTTACCCAACATGCACCACATGCACCCTGAAATGCAATCCCGGGTCAACCCTATCCATATGACCATGCATTTTCCATAAGGTAAATAAATCCCAAAACATAATCAATTACCACATAATTAATCATGTAAACACAATTAAAGCCCAATAGCAATTAACCATTTCGGGGATGTCACAATACTCCCCTACTTATAAGATTTCGCCCTCGAAATCACATGCACTTACCCCAACAGAAACTAAGCATAAACTCATACCAGAGAATAGTTCCGGGTAGTGCTGCACCATATGCTGCTCCGTCTCCCACGTAGCCTCCTCGACACCCCTGCGATCCCACTGAACTTTGATCATCGGTATCACTTTATTCCGAAGTCTACGGTCTGCTCTGTCCAGAATTCTAACAGGACGTTCCACATAAGATATGTCTGATTCCAACTGAACTTCGGAAGGCTGTAACACGTGAGACGGATCCGGCTCATACTTTCGCAGCATCGATACATGAAACACATCATGTATCCCAGATAAAGAAGGCGGCAAAGCCAGCCGGTAAGCCAATGTGCCAATGCGCTGCAAAATCTCGTACGGTCCCACAAACCTCGGAGACAGTTTCCCGCGCATCCCAAACCGCACAACGCCTCTGAAAGGCGAGATCTTTAAAAAGACCTTATCTCCCAACTGAAACTCTAACGGTCTCCGCCGTTTATTCGCATAAGCTGCCTGTCTGTCTTGGGCCGCTTTCATTTTCTGCCTTATAGTCTTTATCTTCTCTTCCATTTCCCGGATCAACTCAGGCCCTCCGACTGATCTACTGTCCAAATCATCCCAACATAAGGGTGATCTACATCGTCTGCCATAAAGAGCTTCAAACGGAGCCATCTGAATACTTGCCTGGTAGCTATTGTTATACGAAAACTCCACCAAAGGCACTGAATCCTGCCAAGAGGCATCGAACTCCAAAACGCAAGCTCTTAACATGTCCTCGAGCGTCTGAATAGTGCGCTCGGTCTGGCCATCCGTCTGAGGATGATAAGCAGTGCTCAATCTGACCTCAGTTCCCAAAGCTGACTGAAGGCCTTCCCAGAAATGAGATGTGAATCGCGGATCTCGATCTGACACAATAGAAACGGGAATCCCATGCAATCTCACCACATCTCTAATATACAACTGCGCCATCCTCAAAAAACGTAAATGTCATGCTATAGGGGATAAAGTGGGCTACCTTGGTCAATCTGTCCACAATCACCCAAATAGCATCGAAGCCTGAAGCACTCCTCGGCAAATGAGTCACGAAGTCCATGGAAATGTGCTCCCACTTCCACTTCGGTATCTCCAAGCTTCTCAATTCGCCGCCAGGTCTCTGCCTCTCTGCCTTAACCTGCTGGCAGATCAGACACCTCTTCACAAAAGCGACGACATCGGACTTCATTCTCTTCCACCAAAACTGACCACGCAGATCTCTGTACATCTTCTTCCCGCCTGGGTGGATGCTAAGTCTGCTACTGTGAGCTCGCCCCAAGATTCCCTTACGCAACTCCGGCGTACTCGGAACTACCCAGCGGTTACCCAATCTCAAAGATCCGTCGTCGGCCACTCTGAACTTCGTCGGCTGGCCAAGATGCACTATAGACAACCATCTCTGAACCTCAGCATCTGATCTCTGAGCTCTCCTGATATTCTCATAAATATCTGGCTCAGCTAATAAGGTAGAGACATACACTGGTGATGCACCAATGTCAAAGTCATAGCCCATATGGCAATAGGAGGTCATCATAGCCGACAAATGGATGACGTCCTCAGCAGAACTCCTTACTTTCCGGCTCAAAGCGTCTGCTGTCAAATTGGCCTTTCCCGGATGGTACTCAATCTCGCAATCATAGTCCTTGAGTAGGTCCATCCATCTCCTCTGTCTCATGTTTAACCTCCGCCTGAGTGAATAGAAACTTGAGGCTTTTGTGATCCGTATATATGGTGAATGAAGTGCCATATAAGTAATGCCTCCAGATCTTCAGGGCGAAGATGATAGCCGCCAATTCCAAGTCATGAACTGGATATCTGGTCTCATGCGGCTTCAACTGCCTCGATGCATAAGCTACCACATGCTTATCTTGCATCAGAACACATCCAAGGCCCTGCAGTGATGCATCAGTATACAGAACAAATCTGGAGTTCTCCGTCGGGATCACTAACACTGGCGCCGTCGTCAACCGGTGCTTCAACTCCTGGAAGCTCCCCTCACAAGCTTCTGACCAAAAGAAAGGCATACCCTTCTGAGTCAACTGAGTCAACGGCTTGGCAATCTTCGAAAAGCCCTCAACAAAGCGCCGATAATACCCGGCCAAACCAAGAAAACTCCGGATCTCAGGCACAGAAGTGGGGGCAGCCCACTCCATCACAGCCTCAATCTTCTTCGGGTCCACTGATATCCCACTGCTCGAAATGACATGCCCCAGAAACACTACACTGCTCAGCCAAAATTCACACTTACTGAGCTTAGCATACAACTGATGCTCTCTGAGAATCTGAAGCACTGTCCTCAAGTGTTTCACATGATCTTCCTCGCTCCGGGAGTAGATAAGAATGTCGTCAATGAACACGATGACGAACTGATCAAGATACTGCTGAAACACTCTATTCATCAGACTCATGAAGACTGCTGGAGCATTCGTCACACCGAACGGCATTACTAAGAACTCATAATGCCCGTATCGAGTCCGGAACGCTGTCTTCTGCACATCTTCCTCTCTGACCCGAATCTGATGATACCCGGACCTCAAATCAATCTTGCTATACACCCTGGTACCTTGCAACTGATCAAACAAGTCGTCTATCCTTGGGAGAGGATACTTGTTCTTCACTGTAGCCTTGTTCAGCTGCCGGTAATCGATGCACAACCGCATCGAACCGTCCTTCTTCTTCACAAAGAGAACTGGTGCGCCCCATGGCGACACACTCGGGCGTATATAACCCTTGTCCAAGAGATCCTGCAACTGCTCTTTCAACTCTCTCAACTCTGCCGGTGCCATCCTATAAGGTGCACGAGAGATAGCGGATGTCCCTGGCAGCAACTCGATCCCAAATTCAACTTCCCTGGCCGGTGGAAATCCTGGGATCTCTTCTGGAAATACATCAGCAAATTCTGCCACAACTGGTACATCCTCAACCCTCAGTTCTTTACTCTTTCCAGACGTGTCCACGGCATAAATAAGATAGCCCGTGTGCCCACGTTCCAACAGCTGAGACATCTTGATCGCTGAAATCAACGGAATCTTCGCACGAGACCCGTTGCCAAAGAAAGTCCACTGACTGCCCAACTCAGGTCTGAACTTCACTGTTCTCTGCCGGCAATCTACCACTGCCTGGTATCTGTTCAGAACATCAATACCCAAGATGCAGTCGAAGTCTGACATACCCAGCACAATCAAGTCTGATCTCAACTCGTTGCCCTCAAAATAAATGAGGCTATCTGCCAAAAACTGATCAGCAACGACGTTTCTTCCAGTGGGTGTCGAGACCAAAAGAGGCGTGGGCAAAGGAGACGTGCGCATATGATGTCTTTCCACAAATCCCACAGACACAAAGGAATGGGAGGCACCTGTATCTATCAAAACAAAAGCAGGGTACGTAAATAAATGGCACGTACCGGCAATCACCTCCTCCGGGGCTGCCTGAGCCTGCTCCCTGGTCAGTGCATATACCTGTCCCTGGGGTGGTCCCACTGTCTGACCTCCCGATGGACGAGGCCCAAACTGTTGCCTCTGCTGCACTGTCCTGTCCTCAAACCTTGGCCTGTTGCCCTGATACTCTGACTGGCCTCCCCTGGTGGGACAATACCGAGCAATGTGGCCCATCTTGCCACAGACATAACATGCAGGACACTTATTTGAAGAATGCGGTCCTCCACAATTGTTGCACCTAGGCTCTCCCGGCCTCTCCCCTTGTGAAGATCCTCGATTGGCCGACCAATTTCCTTTCTTGCCATCCTGTTTCTGGCCAAAGTATTTCTTTCCACCATACCTCGAAGATGAGGAGGCACCACGGGGTTTAAATGGCTCACCCCGAGGCCTCAAACTGTCACTAGTCTGCCTCTGTTGCGGTACCGGTGGTGGCATAGCATAAGCTCCCACTCCTAGCTCAGCAAGCTCCGCTCTTGTGAGAGCATCATCAAATGAAGTTGGGTTATTGATGATAACCCGGTCATAGAGCTCCGGTCGCAGTCCTTTCATGAAATTTCTCATCTTGGCACGTCCATCAGAGGCAATATGGGGGACATACCTCAGTAGTGATGAGTACTGTGTGGCATAATCTGCTACGGTCATGTTCCCTTGCCTCAGATTGGTAAATTCATCCTCCTTTGTCTGCCTTGCTGCCGCGGAGAAGTATCGGTTCAAGAACCTGGTCCTGAAGAGCGTCCAGTCAATCACAGCACCCAGTGCTCTCATTTCCATCACTGTGCTCCTCCACCACATCAATGGTTTCTTAGCCAACTGGAACTCCGCCAGCCTCAGCCAAGCAGTAATAGCACAAGGAGCCGATACAAAGATCTGCTCAAGCCTCTCCAGCCACTCTTCAGCTTCTTCTCCGGACTCTGTCCCCTCAAACCGGGGCGGATGATAAGACAGAAACTGAGTCAAGCTAATCTCACCCGGTAGCAATAACTGGACCACTGGTTCCATTCCTACAGCCGGTGGAGGTAGAGGATTAGCCTGTCCAATACTCGCATTTACACTCCCAACGTCTCCGACTTCCTCATTAGCAGCCATGCTGTAACACAAATGTTAACAACAATCCAAAGCAATATATAACATGTCGTTAGATAACAGGAGTGATATAAGCATGTTAGTATAACAGGATATACAGTAATTATGCACCACATGCATAAACATGCTCCAAATGTAAGCACCTAGCCAACCATGCTAAGGCTACCCTTCACTCGTTCCCGGGTTCTCTAACCACTGCTCTGATACCACTAATGTAAGGACCCTAATCCTTAAGTGCGGAATAAAGGCATAATAGAGCTAGACAAATGATCAGAGTAGAATAAACAAGTTGAGTTTGTGAGCTTAAGCATTTACATGCCAAAATAAAGGACTACCAAAAAGGATTAATTACATTCCAACAAATGAATGTGTCCACTATAGTTTTACGCTACTCCTAGAGTAGGAACTATACAAAAGAATCCTGTCCTTTCATCTACCAAAGATGCTCGAGAAGCTCACTGTCTCAACCCGTTCAAGCCCATCTATCATGCCAAAAAGGTACCTACAAGGACAACCCCCAAACATGAGCAATAATAATCATTCATATTCAACACAATATGAAGATAAAGCGTAAATGCATAATCAATATAAAACACTTCCTGTTTTCCCATGCATTTCAAACGCTTCCCGTTTGGTTGTCCCTGTACCATAACTCATGAGTATAATCAACAGATTATTTTTAATGGCCAAAACATGTCATGACATCATATACCATTTCAACTGTACCACATATTGGTCACCATTCCCTAGTCTGTCCATCACAGTGTATTTTAATGCCCCTCGCTTATATTCATATGGGCGGCATAGGATAACCTCGCTACAATGGACATGCGGCGCTCCCACCCCTCGCTTCACAGAGAGCGGCAAATACCCTTTCCTCGCCCCATATGATAACCACGCTCAAATGTGACATGCGGCGCTCCCACCCCTCGCTTCACATTTAGCGGAACCAATACAAAAAGCGGCAAGCATTAAAATCATCAAATGATGACCACGACTCATGGGATGTGCATCCAATAATCATAATATGCATCTAACATCAATGTGCATAAATTACCATGTATATGCATCCACTATGCAATACCTCATATGGCATAAATAAACATGTATATGCATCCACTATGCAATACCACATATATACTCGCATCCACAATGCATAAACAATGAGCATATAAAATACATGTTACCGTTGGGTGCCCGTACGTCCACTACGTACCTTTCCAAAAGTGGAATATGGTAGGACTTCAATTCCTCGGCTGTGTTGCCACCTGGGTTGGTTCTACATATTCACAAATACCAATATTAGAACCCAATAATAGTCCAATACCAAAAATCCCACAAAAATATCCAAAAAAAAACCATATTTTGGCTTTCGCGATCGATCGCCCCTCACGGCGATCGATCGCCAATACCCACTGTCCGAAAAAAATAAAATTGCACCCTTCGGCGATCGATCGCCACCCCTGGCGCGATCGATCGCCAGACCCGCCGATCGATCGCCCAAGAGTGGCGATCGATCGCCAAAGGCTTGAAAAGCCTACTGCCTGGGCGCGATCGATCGCCTGGAATGGGCGATCGATCGCCATCCCCTGTAACCCGAAAATCCTCCATTTTTGCATCTCAAAACCATTCCAACCCATTCCAACTCTTAACCAACAAACCAACAACTCAAATAACAACATAAACCATCAAAATACACCTTAAAACAACCATAAATCCAACCTTTAACCAAAACCACAACAACCCAACAAAACCCATTTTAAAACCCTTCAAACTCAAACCAAACTCAACAAAACTTCACAAAATTAAAGCATGAGGTACCCATACCTCTTGGGGATCTCAAATCACCCAATATGCTCCACAAATCAAGATTTTTGCAAGGTTCCTCTTCCACCCAAGGCTTGAGCTCGAAATTTGGAGAAGGGAAGGGTTTGTGGTTTTGATTTGGTAAAGTAAGAATGAGGTTAAAAGAGTGGGGTTGGGGATAAAAGGGGGATTGGGTTAATTTAATTAAAGGTATACCCAAAATAATTCCATGGTGTATAAAACACCCCAACATGATATTTTTCAAAGCATTTACTCAAAATGCACCATAATATCAATTAACACATGATTTCTAATAAATTGCTAACCAAGGCAAATAAATCATGCTTCCCATAATATTTACCCAACATGCACCACATGCACCCTGAAATGCAATCCCGGGTCAACCCTATCCATATGACCATGCATTTTCCATAAGGTAAATAAATCCCAAAACATAATCAATTACCACATAATTAATCATGTAAACACAATTAAAGCCCAATAGCAATTAACCATTTCGGGGATGTCACAATTTGATTCCATCAGAATACCTATGCAACAGAGCAGCATTCTCAAATCTTCCCAAATGCTCTTCCGGGTCTGTACTTCCATCATATTCTCCCACTGCAGGTTGTCTGAAGTTTGGCGGGAGTTCCTCTCCTAGGATAATTAGGGAGAATGGACTTTCTCTCCTGGCCACTGAAGTTCGGCCACCAAGATGCTGACCCAATCGCCTTATCTCTCCCCATACAGCTTCCATTGGATCTACTAACGGAGGCGCCTGATTTGTTTGTGAAGGGGGTGGAGGTTGGTTAGACTCCGTTGGTGGCGGAACCTGGTGCTGGAAAAAAGTATTTCTCATGGTCTGACTGATGAATTGTGCCAGTTGCTCCATAGTCATGCCTCCCACATTCATAACAGATGGAGGTGCTTGATCTTCCTGCTGTGGAGGAACATCTTGATCCCCCACATTCACCGCAGACTCCGTTGGATTTTCTCGTTCTCCCTGATTCCTCCTAACTCCATGCCCACGTCCTCGTCGTCCAGCCATATCAACGTCTTCAATTCAGTAAAACTTCCCACAGACGGCGCCAATTGATATCACCAAAATTCGGATGACTTGTTGATATCAATAGAGAGGGGCTTCACCTCTCTCTATCCTCCAACACTCTTTATAACAGCAGGGATATTAGCCAATATCTTCCGCAATGACCTGAAAATACGAAGCAAAGGTGAGAAGGGTGCCGGAAGTTTTTCCGGCGGGTCCCCTCCGACGCTCAAGTCAGGCGAGAGAATAGGGAGAGAATATATGCTGTAAGTGAAAGCAATTATAACATTAGTTTTTAATCAATACCCCAAACCTGATATTTATAGGCGGAGACCTAAGAGTTGTATTGCCACAAGGACTCTTTCCATGTTTATCCAAATCTTACCCAGATATGTCAAGATCCTGTGAATACAATCAAATCCCTGATATTGCTCCGCATATCTAGGACTAGATATCTTGGGGGACTGGTTTCCTTGCTGAGCGCCAGCAGCAACAAGGGAAATGAGGAGAGCTCGGCCTATCAGATCGGGCTCCCAAAAGAGGTCTCTCATCGAGTTACGGGGGAGGAAACAGGTAAGGCGGAACAGATCGGCCAAACAGGTCGGACTTCGCAAAAGAGCTCGGATAGGTAGGCGAGGTCTCGTCAAAGAAAGGCGAGTAACATACCTTGGAGTCAGGTCGTCTCGTCAGGTGGTATCTTCTAGCGGGTATCATTATCTATGCTCTTTTATAAGAAAAATTAATATTTTGGATAAACTTGTGAGTAGCAGTGGGTTAAATCGATCAAGGTTGAAATTTGACAATGGAAATATGAAGATTATTCGATTGGATCATTTCTTCTATTGACAAATGGAAATATGAGATTAAATACGAATTTGACAATGAAAATATGAAGATTATTTTTTCTCTTTGCATCATGTATTTGAATTATATTTTCAAATTGGTGAACGACACGATGAAAAGTCGAATTATTCTAAAATAGTGAACAATAACAAAATTCGGACACCATAGCATTGCCTGTGGGAGGCACTGGGGCATCCCCTCTAGAGGTGTTGGGCGCCTCCCAGACAGCGCAAGCGCCACATACATGTTTTTCAGCAAATAGATGCACCCCTTCGCGTGCGGGTGTGATTTCATGAAATAATGCTTCAAAATTGTTTTTTTGGTCTCATCTCATGGTCTAATATGTAAACATCTCCCTATTGAATTAAACACAATTTTTTTACAGATTAACAACATAAATAAAAAAAATATTAGGATCGTAGCACACTTGCATCTCATACATTTCACCTACATCAATTTAAATGCTTTAAACCTTTGTAACTAATAATTAAAGTTCATGAGCACCTTGTCAGCTACGGAAAATCATAATTTGGACTCAATTTTGGCCCGACACAAATTCAAATGTGTTAAATCTCGTATCGAGTTCAATGATTTTAAATACTAATAAATATGTGATCTAGCTTGAAATGTTCACAAGTCGGTTAGATTTGTTTGCACCTCTAACAGAGCAAGATCCAAAAACTTAGTCTAGGCCCTTAGGAGTCTTGATGCTTCTGCCCTTAAATCTTTGCCATCATTTTTTGCGTTGATATAGCAATAGCCAAGGATGAAAGTAAAATTTAGTCCTTAACTATATGCGATGTCGGATTTTTGAGGGAGGTATCTGCCTCTTTTTTTTGGGTCCCTGATCAATGCTTCATTGATTTAATCTGCAGCGGGCTGCTGTATTACGTATTGGTATCCTGTTGGTTCAAGAAATAGTCGAGCTTCCCTTTTACATGTATGTTTTGGCATGCATATATATATATATATACTAGTTTTTTTTTAGCACCGCACAATGTGCGGTGCCAGGTACCAGCATGTTGGTCAATTTTTTCCTGATTTGATCGAAAAATATAACAATTCAAATGAACGATTTTAACAATGTTTTTTAAAAAAAAGACTATGCTATAATAATTGAATGAGAAAAAATAACCAAATGACTACTCTATCTTTTTTTTTTAAAAAAATAATGTTCATCTTATTATATAAACTGAAAAATAACATCTGAAGTTGCGTACATAAATCGATTAAGATATATTTTTTCCTAATCGGTTCAGGCCAAACACAAGCATCAACAATATTTAAAAACAAAAAAGAATTTTATTAAAAAAAATTGAAAAACAAAAAAAAAAAATTGAAAAACAAAAAAAAATTGTTCGGTGTCAGGTACCAGCATGTTGGTCAATTTTTTCTTGATTTGATCGAAAAATATAACAATTCAAATGACTGATTTTAACAATTTTTTTTAACAAAACGACTATGTTATAATAATTGAATGGGAAAAAAAATAACCAAATGATTACTCTATCTTTTTTTAAAAAAAATTATGTTCATCTTATTATATAAACTGAAAAAATAACATTTGAAGTTACGTACATAAATCGATTAAGATATATTTTTTCTTAATCGGTTCAGGCCAAACACAAGCATCAACAATATTTAAAAACAAAAAAGAATTTTATTAAAAAAAAATTGAAAAACGAAAATAAAACAAAAAATTGAATAACAAAAAAAAAAAAAGAATAGTAGTTTACTATTCATTACAATAGTAATGAATAGTAAAGCTTACACTTATTATATAGGTATAATATATATATATATATATATGCTCTAGCAGTAGCGACATGCGATTAGGGGAACAGTTGATTAGTTGCATCAAAAGCCAGGTGTGATCGCAATAAGATGCTGGAAGTTTTATTTAATGTTTGTTTCTGTAAAAAAAAGTGAGAAGGATGCATGTTAAAATTGCTCTTTGGTAGCAAGCATCATACGTTTATATAAATTAACACTTGCGACAATAGGTACATTATTTTAAAAATTATTGATTGGTAATGTAAATAAAAGTGTACAAGAATACCAAAATTCATTAAGGGGTGTAACAAAACTCATCACAACATGATACATTCGATCCAAAAATCTGCCTGGAGAGGCGGAAGATTCGCACTCTTCACAGAATCAGGTGAACAATTGAAACCAGAAATCAGTTCTTGCCATGACACAACTCCTTATTATTCCAAAAATGGGACACGAAACGAACTGGGATCTTCAGTATACATCACAACGTCCACAAATGTTCTCTTCGATATTCTCGAACAACAACAGGCACGCTTGTCGGTGGTATCTGACCAAACATTATCATTTGCCCACACAGAAACAAAGCAGTTACTTGGGAAAGGGAGAAAAGAAACAGGCGAACGAAATGAAGCAGCAACGACACCAAACCAGATGCAAGGGGAAATCCTTTTTTCCCATACTCAAATTGCAAATTCCATTTTACTTTAGAAACAAGTCTAAATATGTACCAAATAAATAACGAAAACACAATCGCATTTTTTTTTTCCAATGAAACGATAAGGCATAAACTCCAGAAATTGTCAATGAAAAGCAGACTGATTATGCGAAGTGTTCATTAAAAGAACATTTTTTTTTGGGTGGGGTGGGCGGGGTAGGTGGGGGATTTTACACTGTAATTGGCTTCGTGTAAAGGGCTATAAAAAACAACTTACCATGCCATAGTCTGTTATGATCATTGAAACATAATCTGAAGGTGTTGCATCATAACTGGAACAATTAAATGAAAAGGTAAGCCAGTGCAATAACATGTGGCATTACAATATGAAATCACGCAAAGAACAAAACCAAGCTTACATCAGATTCAGCATTTGTAAATTCTCACTTTTGGCCCAACCATATAAAGAACTGATTTCCTTTCTGCCAGAAACTCTCGAAATAACATCAGGATCACCTGTAATGGCATGTCATGGTGATGGCAAAGAGTTGTAAGGAGTCGTTAGAGCAGGCAATTTGAAATAAAGGAGAAACTGTTTCCATACCAAGTTCATTTGAGCAAATTGAATCAAGTTGAACCCTTTCGTGAAATTTGTATGCTTCACAGCATATCAAGACTGGGATGCGGAACTGATGAGCAACCATAGCAACACATGCAGTGCCAACCCTCGAATAAACCGTCCCATTAGACAATATCGATGCAGCACCCAGAAATACTCTTGTCACCTCATGCATGAGATAAGAAACAGCATTTATATGAGTGTACGTGCACTTAATACCCTTTCCCACAAGCCTTCGAACCAACCTTTGTCCTTCAAGCATTGGACGTGAATCGACTACCACAACTCGGAACTGTTTACCAAGTTCATGAGCATGTAACAATATCATCTCAACAGCAGCTGATGAAGCATATGTGAGAAGAACATCGCCATCCCTAATTTTGGTCACAGCGTGATTTACGATTACCTTATCTGCTAGAATTATCTTTTCACTAATAAAATGTTCAATATCTGAGATAAGGCTTGCTTTTGCCTCAGACTCGGAGAGGCTCAAAGTCAATTTTGCGATTCGAGTTTTAAGAAATTTAATAGCATTCCCCATGCTGATTGAAAGGGGTCTGCATTCAATCAAAAAAGCGATGTAACCATTAATTTTTGTAGTCAAGTCCCTGATCAGGGTTTTCTCCGGTGGTGTAGAGTAGTCTTTAATTGCCTCTTGAAATGCTTGAAGCATAGTAACACATCGAGCATTGCCGCCAGATACATCACCATCTAGATATCTTAGACCAACCTGACAAGTGTAAAATCGGGATAGGAGGCATCAAGAATGGGACTAACCATTTTACTTTATCTATAATAAATTTTGGGAAAGTATTTACAGTTAACAATCCCTATCAAAGATTATTATGACCAAGAACTTTGTATAACATCATTCATACTCTTCATTGCCAAGGTATTTTATTTCCTTTCACCAATGCCAAGATTAAAACGAAATATAGGTGCCTTAATTACCTTGTAAACTGCAGGATGAACAGTATCAAGTTGAAAGAACTTTGATTCTAGGTCAAGAAGTCGCGTCCCATGTTCATACTGTGGTAAATGCCTAAAGAGTTCGACCCTGTTCTTGGCTTCAATTTGTTTTACTACTGATCGTTTCTTTGCCTTCTCAACTCTACTTTTATCATCAAACTGCATCCTCGGATGAGGGACATCTTTCTTCCTATCTTTATCTGGTTGACGTTCACCACCTTTTTTCTCAGAAGTGGCAACAGGACTGCTATCTGTCCTCTGTGGAACCACCTTCAGAGCCTTGCCAGTATTGGCATTTGCAGAATTGATCCCAGATGCAACAGAAGCCTTATTTCCCTCACCTGGAAAGGTATAACATTCAGGAAAAAAAAGACTTCTAGATACAATTCCACAGGAGTAAAAACAGCGGTGCATAGCAACAACTGGACACAGTCACTATCCACCAAATGGAAAAAAGGAAGACAAACAGGGAAAGCAGGACAATAAGATGGAATCTTGAGTATTTTAGTGACGAGGAATTCAAAATAATCCACTAGATTCAGGTAAAAACCAAGAAACTGCGAAGTTTTCCATTTAATAATTACTTAATACGGAAGATCAAATTAAAGCGTGCATAGATGGCATAATAAATTGAACTAAAAGAATGCTGGGCATAAGGTATTTAATTGAGTAAGCGCTCCAAATTGGCTCAGAAACAGATACAGAGACCAGTCATTGCTATATCACAGATAAGGAACTAATCATTCAAACAATTAGAATTTTTTAAGCACCTAGGCTTTATAACATCAGATAGGAAAATAAGATTCATCTGCCCAAACTTCCCTGGAATGATAAAATACGGAACATCCTCAATATCAACCAAGACTCATCTCCCTCAATATCAACCAAGACTCATCTCCGCAGTGGTCACCACAAGAATGATCTTAGCTTTATTTGTTCTTTTAAAAAAGCAGATGAAGAAGAAGAAGAAACAAAAACACTAATCAGTCAGTTGAAAACAACTGAAACCAAACATAAATTATCAACGGTAAATGCTGCAACACTGAGGCACCACCACTATTGATTCACATCAACCCAAGTGAATATTAACTCACTAGCAAAAATCTTTCCAAACTAAATATAAACCATTCACCTCTAACAGAAGCCTTTGCCGCTCTCTGAGCCTCTTGAATTGCCCGTCTTTCAGCCTTGGAGGTCTTCTCCTTCAATGGCTTTCCAACTGCAGGCCTCTGCTCTTTCCGTATTTCCACAATGGCCTCTCCATCTATTTCTCAATAAAAATCGTATCATAAAGACAATCTAGAAATCAGTCGAGCAAGGGTGAAAGAACAGAGAAAAAAACCTGGGACATCAGGATGCAATTTCACTACACTATTCTGCTTAACAGTTGCCATTTCGAACCCCCCAGCAGGCAAAGAAGTAGCGAATTTTCCAGAACTACCCCTGACTCCCAACTTAGGGGATATATGGTCCTCAGAAAAATCTGTAACCGCCGTAGGAGATATAAACTCAGAGGGATTGTAGCTTCCAGCTGGAATCGAAGAATCTGCAGCGCGGGAAGCATGGAGAAGGGATAACTGTGGTCCGTGAGGAAAATGGCGAGAGTGGTCAGTAGGTAAGTTGCGGGACGGCGGGATCATGACGGGATAAAAGGAGTTGCCGGAGGGTGAAATGTTAGAGACAGGAGGCGACGATGATGTAGGGTCGGGTGGAGCTGATTGAGACCGATCATGTAGGGCTCCCGGCGCGAAGAATCCGACTTGCCGGAATTTTGGGTCGCTGACTGTGCGTGGAACACGGCGAGGGTCCATTGCTGGTGTTTGAATTAGGGTTTGGAGAATTGAGGCTAACGATTTTGTTTGTGGTTCTCGTTGTATGTTATTGTTTTGTTTGTTTATCAAAGGAATCTCGGGTTTAAAAATTGGGAGAAGAGAAATTGACGGCGAGGATTGCAGCAGGCAGCAGGTCGCAGCTATCAGTTGTATTAGGGGAAAACATGATATCGAGTAAAATTGACATATCATATAAAAACCTCGGGTAATTAGACAATATAAAAGCCACTTTTAGCACTGACTCGCGATATTTTTTAATTGTTAGCACCAATAACCTTTATCAATAATTTCACCCATAGTTCCATTAAATTTATACTTGGGCCAAAATATCCTTAATTTTGACCGACGTGTTGTACCTCACCTAGTTGACCGACGTGTTTTGCCTTACCTGTTCGCTCTCCTCCAGAATTTCAGGCGATCTCCTTTTGATGCCGAGCTTCTTGACCGATCTCTTTTCATAGCTTGCGTAATACAAAGACATAACCAGGGAACTATATCTCCTAAATCAAGCAAGTACGAGATCTATCAAAGATTTGATTGCATTCACAATATCTTTTCATATCCCGATAAGATTTGGATAGATATGGAAGGAATCCTTGGTACATATTAACTCTTATTCCTCCGCGTATAAATACCAGGTTCAATCTACATGTTTGGGCATTCATAATTTTTTTCACTTACTTTACAAGTATATATTTTCTCGTATCCTCTCGCCTGACTTGAGCGTCGGAGGGGACACGCCGAAAATCCAACCCCTTCTCACGTTTATTTCGTGATTTCAAATCTCTTAGGTGAGGATCCAAATCAAGATTGACACAATTATTATGGCATTGAAGAACAATGAAGTATTGCCTTGTCTCTTATTGATATCAGAACGACCCAAATCCTTCCCTTTTTTTATGAACAGACCTTCATGGTTTGTGATCAATAAAAGTTTTTTAAAATATTTCGTGCCTATTTTTTCAAATGCATTGTAAGAAAAAAATATTGACAAAACTCAAGAACTTGCAGTTTTTGAATATTGTTAATTGTAATATCATCATATGGAAAAAAGTTTGAATAAATCTTATTGCGATGATTCGTGTCTCATGAAATTTGAAAATGAATTTTTAAGAATTTCATTTTTTTTCAAATTAAGGTGCTCTCATTTTTGGGGTTGAGACTTCAAATTATATCACCTGGTCCAAGCATCAGTGCATCACATGAATGCAACATCTCAAAATCATGCAATTATCTGACAAATATTGTTAAGCTAAATATATAAGACCTTATCAACTAGGGGTTTATTGACGACACTATGTCATTTCAATAGTTCAAGTACCCAAGGACATTACAACGATACTACACCTGAGAACATCGTCAAATAATCCTCAACCAAGCATCACACGAAAAGAATAAAGAATGCAAATAAAAATTATTAGGAATTTTCGTTGATGGCCTATAAGCATAGTCCTCGCTTCATTAAGAGATGTACGTGTAAAGATTTTCTGACCCATCTCGAAGGTTACCACTCCCTTGCAAGATCTTTCTTATCTTCCTGTTCAAGAGTATTTCCAAATTCCAGAGAAACAAACCAAAGATAAATTTGGTGGCAGCACTTATTGGCAAAATCAGCGTTCTTGCAAGCTAAATTGGCAAGCTCGATTCTGGTATCAAGCTAGCCAATCATACAGCCCAATACATAGAGCATAGATTTAAGGTCAAATTAAGTACGAATCTAAACTTAAAAAAAAAAATAGAAAACTCAACTTTGGCACTAGAGCTAGATTATTCACCAGAAACAGGAGCAGCATGGTTACAGATCACATTGGTTACACATTAAACGTAATTTAGGCAGTACGTGAATGGATGCCTAAATATTAGTCCTAGATATTCCCCATGATTCACATGAAACTGGGGCATGGTGGTCCTTTTGACAGCCCTAGTCGCACTTCCATTCCATGATGCATATCAGCAGTGCGGAATGACTCGGAATCATTTGGATCTGAAAGCAAAGAAAAAGACTAAGCTTCAGGAAAAGCCCAGGATTAAACCATGTAGATCACAATCTCTTTAACTGTAAATGTAAATAATAAGAGTTCAAAAACAACGCAAGATGATTATCATATATAACTTGTTTTAAGGTCAAGGTATTCTAATGTACCCTACCACAACAGAAATAAAAGTAAAGGGCATTCTTTGAAATTTGATATAAATGGAACGCTGTACTGATTGTTGCCAAACACGAATAAGTACATGATCATCCTTATAGCTTATTCCTATGATTATCATCCTGCCCAATAAATACAAAGTATTCCCCAGACTCCCATCTCCTTCTGTGTTACGATACCCCATCAAATCCATCTCCCTAGTACCAATCTGAATGGCAGCACATTCCAGACTTCGTTCTGCCGGAAAATTATTCAGACCTTGGCAGTTATCCAACCACTTCCTCCTCTCTTCCCATAGTAAGAAAATTTCATGAATTGTTCAAAGACGACCAGTATGACATTGATTATCACATCACTTCAGACAACAAATAATCACATCACCAAGGGACATGTTATCAACTAATTTGAATCAAAGAGCAAATAACAAAGAGATTTTGCATTTCAATAGTACTTCAATACCATTGAGGTAGTCTTCAAAACCAAAGCCTTCCAAAGTTCCGTCAATAGTCTCTAGACCCAAAAAGGAAGATGGTATAGCTCCAGGAGGCCTTTGAAATCTGGAATTGATAAAGCAATTACACAGTTGAGAATTTTGTCTAGGAATTTGTGGCGGAATATTTTTTACTAATACCACTTATCAAACCTATTGCTATTAGAAGCATTGGATTTTTATTCAGAATATTCTCTTTCCCTCTTTGTAGATACGCTTGCACCATATTAGGAAGAATAGAATTTGGTGTAATCTTCTTCCTTATTTTTTTGCTGATTCCTTTCTAGCAATCCGGTGTGTATATTTTGTGAACGGATTTGTTTCTTTTGCATAAATGTCACACATGTATATGAGAATTATTCATGCAGCATATCACTCTTCTTTGAATTTTACATGGTACCAGAGCCAAAACATGGTTACCGAATCTCACTTTTCATATAGCACGCCGCCGTGATATTTTTTCTCCTCTTAAACTGCTGCCATGGCCGACGATAAAGGCACCAAAAAGGATGTCGTTTCAGCTTCTGTTGGTGAATTGCTTCGGGATGGGAATTATGGTGATTGGGCAAACGACATGTCTAATGAGTTGTTTGCGAAAAATAAATTCTGCTTCATTGATGGATCCTTACTTATGCCATCATCGGATTCTGCGTATTTGCTGTATTGGATGCGTTGCAATGCGATGGTCAAAGATGGTTGTGCAGTTCGATGGAGAAGGAGATTCGAAGTAGCATCAAATACGCTAAGCTTGCTCATGACATTTGGTGTGACCTTGAGGAGAGATTTGGTAAGGAAAGCGCTCCACGCGCTTATGAACTTCGACGATCTGTTACTCTCCTACGCCAAGAAAAACAATCAGTCTCAGTCTATCATACCAAGTTGAAGGCGATATGGGGCAAGATGAATTCGATTGCTGCATTCCCAATGTGTAAATGCGATGGGTGCTCGTGTGACATTCAAAAGGAATTAATAGCCATGGGCGAAAAGGAACGTCTGTACGAATTTTTGATGGGTCTTGATGAAATCTTCAACACCATCAAGACTCAAATTTTGAGTAGCCGACCCCTTCCCAGTCTTGGAGCAGTCTTTCATCTTGTTTCGGAAGACAAGCGGCAACGCCAAATTACCATTGCCCATGCGCCAGTCGTGGAAGCTATGGCTTTCCAAACGCAGCCACGGTGCAAGGCCCATGCTGGTTGTTTTTCAAACCCAGCAGCGTCGTGATGATCGACGCGACGATCGTGGGGCCCAAGATCGATATTGGCTTAAGCGAGAAGGAACGAAGTGCTCCCATTGCCAAAAGACCAATCACATAAAAGATAGCTGCTTCAAATTTATCGGTTACCCACCAAATTGGCGCAAGAAAGATAATAATAACAGGAAGGGAAATCAGCCCCGAGCCGTCCAAGTCGATATAGATCATAGCCCCATTCATGGATTAACCCCAGAACAATATGCACGGATGGTCCAGTACTTTGGGACTGATGGTGAACACGTCAAAGGTCAATTTTCAGTTGTTGCTCCCGTTGCGAACATGCCTGGTAAGATTGAATTTACGAAACCTTGGGTCATTGACTCGGGAGCCATGGAGCACATTACATCTGATTCCGATATTCTGATTCATGAAACCTTGGATGGCATTGGTTTACCGGTTAAAATTCCCAATGGTGACTCTATTCCTGTTAAAAGTGTTGGTGGCACGCGATTGCCCAATGGGCTTGAATTAAAGCGTGTGCTAAATATCCCTGACTTTAAGTGCAATTTACTTTCCGTGAGTCGTTTAACAAATGATTTAAATTGTGCACTGATATTTTTTCGGGACTTTTGTACTCTACAGGACTTACCTTTGAAGAACCTGATTGGAGTGGGTAAGCATTGTGATGGTCTATATTATTTGGAGCCGGTAACGAATGAGGGTGTGGCAATGGCACTTACTTTGGACTCCCAGATCTGGCACCAGCGATTAGGACATGCTTCAAATGAAAAAACTGCAGAAACTTCAATTTTTTAATGTTGGTAACAATGATTTGTTTTGTGATTCGTGTTTGTGAGCCAAACAAACTAGATTGCCTTTACATGATAGTTCAATAAAGACCTCTACTTGTTTTGAATTGATTAACTGCGATATTTGGGGTGCTTATAGAACTGCATCGTTATCAGGGCACACTATTTTCTAACTATCGTGGATGATTTTAGTAGAGGGGTTTGGGTTTTCCTTATGCAAAACAAGTCAGAAGTTGGCCATTTTTTGACAATGTTTTGTAACATGGTTAGAAACCAGTTTAAAACTGAAATTAAACGGATTCGAGCTGATAATAGAATTGAATTTTAGACAAATTACATGAAGAAGTTTTACGTAGAGCATGGCATTATTATTGAACTTCTTGCATTCACACACCACAGCAAAATGGAGTGGTCGAACGAAAACACAGGCATATACTTGAAGTAGCACGAGCCTTGCATTTTCAATCAAGTTTGCCTGTGGAATTTTGGGGTGAGTGTGTTTTGCCCGCAGTTTACATCATCAATAGATTACCTTCACGGGCCATTCAAAACAAAACGCCCATGAAATCTTATTGGGACGACACCAACTTATGAACATCTACATGTTTTGGTTGTCTGATATATGCCCGTGACAATAAACCTGGGAAAGATAAGTTTAGTGAAAGGGGGAGATCATGCATATTTGTTGGATATCCAAACGGGCAAAAAGGGTATCGTGTGTACGATTTGCAAACTCAACATCTTTACACGTCTCGAGATGTTAAATTCATTGAGAATAATTTCCCTTTCGCCGAAAATCCATTTCCATTGGCGAAAGTTGGACAAGATAGAAGCTTGGACTTTTCTGTTGCTATTGATGCCGCCAGCGAAAGGTAATTGGTGTGCGCTTATCGTGTACGCCCAAATTAACCCCACTCAATCCTCAAGATTGATAACAATAATGTAGTAGCGTGAGTAGGGATCGATCCCACGAGGAGGTGTGAATCTTTGTGTTAATGAAAATCAAAACAAAAGAATAACAAAAGATGGGGTTGTGAGTGATTGAATTATACTACTTAAATTAAAATTAAAGATTAAACTAATGAAAGCGATTCTTGGTATCGGTCGACTCTTCCTTAGAATTATCATCTATTTCATCGATTCACAAAAGACTCAATTTTTCATATGAATATTCATCGTTGGATGTTTAATCCAATAATCAAAGTCCTATCTCACCTTACGTTTAGTTAAGTAGCCCAAGCGTTCTAGTTTAACCCTTATCAAACAATCAATCAAAATACAAGCGATTAAGATTTAAATCGATGATAGCATATGAACTAGTGAGATCGATGAAGCTAAACAACATAATCCAAGCGTCTATGTTTAATCTAGTCAATTGTTTTTCCTAAGAATTTAACAAACTCACAAGCGGAAATTCATCAATCTTAGTTGCTTCGTAAATTAGAGGGATCAAACGATTCCGTATTTGATATCTAATTTAGCGTTAGATTTCATGCAAGTTACTAGGTTGTCAATCCAATAAACAAACATCAATCATATCAACAAAATCAGAAAAACTCTTGATATTCAATAAAATTGATATATAAAGCGTATGAATCTCCCCAAGATAAATAATTCCAAGGATTTGTCTTCCTCAACCAAGAATTAAAAACTAGCTAGACATAATCTAATAAAAACAATAAATAAAAGCAAGGGAAAGAATACTAATCCGATCTCCGCTCGTCGAAGTGTCAATCCCGCCTTCGCTTCGATCTTCGTAGCCGTTCTTCAACAAAATTGAAAAGAAAATATAAAACTATCCTAAACTACTCTACCTTAACTATCTAGATGGTTAAAAGGTCTGAATTTCGAGTATATATGTATTGGGAGGCTGATGGAGTAGGTTAGAATCCATGTGGGAAGGAAAGAAATCAAGTTTTTTAATTTTCCAAAAGTCTTCAGGCGTAATTACGCGTATAATGGCGTAGCTACGCCTAGACATGCCGTAGCGTTGGCGTAATTACGCCTGTGAATGGCGTAATTACGCCTGTCCATCATTTTTCTGGCGAGTTTTGTATTTTGGCCATAACTTTCACATACGAACTCCGAATTCGACGAGTCAGCTGTCCACGCGAAGATAACTCAAAGTTCTACAACTTTTATATGGACCACATTCCCAAAACTTGGCTGGAATACATAGAAATTTGAGGAGAAAGAAGCAACATGTGTCTTTGATTCCGGTTTTTTCCTCTTTTCTTCAACTTTATTGCTTCTTTCATCATTTTAGCTTGATTTCTTCACGTTTCCCTACATTTACACAAATATACGATTAGGTAGCATATGTATCAATTTATCCATCAAAATATACCAAATCGTAGATAATTAAGCGCAATAGATGTGTCTATTTCTAGTCACATCAGTAATTGGGGGCCAGATCCCTTCCAGATCCGTTTTGGTGAGTGGTAATGGAGACAAGCCCCCACAGACATATATTCCAGAGACTGGGCCAAACGGCATGCGCAGCCCATTAACGGACTCTTCTCCCACCAATGAAATGGATCCTATCTCCTTTTTACCGCCCAATGAACACAGCGATCTGGACTAGAACACACTGAACAGAACTTTGGGATTGGAGTTCAGTCCTCCCCAGGCCCGATGGACCATATGTGACGTAGTCAGCGTGACAAAAGGCAGCCCAAGCACCTTGCACAGTATGAAACAGAATTGCCACCCTCCATTGACCATGCACAACCCACGTCCAATTCGGAACTTCGACGGTACATCCCTTGTCCCATTACGTTTCTTATGATAAGTTTTCTCATACTCATAAGGCTTTTCTAGCGGCCATCACTTCACGTGATGAACCCAAATATTTTCAGCAGGCAATTAAAGATCCCGCTTGGTGTGAGGCCATGCAAAAGGAGATTAAAGCCCTGGAAGAAAATGGGACATGGAAGTTGGTGCATTTGCCCCCTGGGAAAAAGGCGATCGTCTCCAAATTGGTTTATAAAATAAAGTACAATCCCAATGGAGATGTTGAGCGATACAAAGCCCGATTGATAGCAAAAGGCTTTAACCAAATTGAAAGTATCGATTTTCATGAAACCTTTGCACCTATCGCTAAACTTGTTACTGTACGATGCATCTTAGCAGTGGCTGCCAAGAAGAATTGGGAAACACATCAGTTAGATGTTAACAATGCTTTTTCTACATGGGGACTTGATTGAGGATGTTTACATGCGAATTCCTCAAGGTTTTGCTAAGAAATATGATGTCAGAGTTTGCGAACTCCAAAAATCTTTATATGGCTTGAAGCATGCTTCTCACAATGGGTATCACAAGTTTACCAGCGCATCACTTGCCATTGGTTTTCAGCAGTAACACGTTGACACTCTCTTTTCAAACTTCGTCGTGGTTCCATTTACGTTTCCGCATTAATTTATGTTGATGATGTAATTATTCTTGGTAATGACGGTGATACCGTTCAACATGTCAAGGCTTACCTTGACAAACGATTCACCATCAAAGATTTGGGGCCATTGAAGTACTTCTTGGGCATTGAAGTGGCCCGTTCGGTAGCTGGGCTCGTTTTAAGCCAGCGAAAATACACCTTCGATATTTTGGAAGATAGTGAGCTTCAAGGATCCCGGCCCAGTCCAATTCCCATGGAATAAAATCTCAAATTGGGAAAGGATGATGGGCCGGATGTGGATCAGACTAAATACCGACTCCTTTATTTGACCGTGACTAGGCCTGATATTGCATTCTCGGTAAATATACTTAGCCAATTTATGACGCGACCCAAGCAATCTCACATGAATGTTGCCTATAGAGTCCTACGTTATCTCAAAACGACACCACGTCAAGGCCTTTTCTTACCAGTCAGTGGCCATCTCCAACTTGAAGCTTTTTGTGATGCCGATTAGGGTGGTTATTCCTTCACCCGACGTTCGAGTACCGGTTTTTTTATTACTCCCGGTGCTTCCCCAGTTTCTTGGCGAACCAAGAAACAAACTGTTGTTTCTCGTTCCTCTGCTGAAGCCGAGTATCGTGCTATGGCCACTACTGTCAGTGAGCTCTTATGGCTTCATTGGTTATTGAAAGATCTATAAGCTCCTCAATCTGGCCCAACGCCATTGTTTTGTGATAATCAAGTTGCCCGCCACATTGCTTTTAATCGGGTCTTAGAGGACAAAGCATATCAAGATGGATGGCTATTTTGTTCAGGAACGAGTTGAAAGTGGGGAGATCGCTCTTCAATACTTTTCCACCGAATTCCAAGTCGCAGATATCTTTACCAAGACTCTCGGTGCAGAACGATTATGTTTCTTGCGCAGCAAGTTTGGTGTTCGGGATCTTCACGCTCCAACTTGAGAGGGAGTATTAGAATATTGGATTTATATTCATAATATTCTCTTTCCCTCTTTGTAGATACGCTTGCACTATATTAGGAAGAATATAATTTGGTGTAATATTCTTCCTTATTTTTTGCTGATTCCTTGCTAGCAATCCGTGTGTATATTTTGTGAACTGATTTTCTTCTTTTGTATAAATATCACACGTGTATATGAGAATTATTCATGCAGCATATCACTTTCTTTGAATTTTACAATTGCGGCCACTAAACCCTAATATCCGCAATTCGCGAACAGAAAAAAAAAATTTAATTCAAGAGAAAAAAGTTGAAATAAACTAAGCCAAGGAAGTACAAACTTGGATAGAATTTGGCGATCGAGTTCCATCTTCATTGGAAACGCTGCACCGTAAGAATTACATAAAATTTTATTCTTCATGTCTTCTTGCTTCAACTTCGCCTATGCATCAATGCCGAAACAGAATCATAACTACAAAAAAATAACAATAAAAGCAGAGAGTGAAAGGTGCATAAAAATTTACAGATCGATAGGCTGATTCGAGGGGATGAGGTTCAATAATATCGCTCTTCACGCAATGGATTCCATAACGTAGTGGGTCGTCTCTCCGTCCTTCGAAAGGCATCAACTTCGCTGAATCCATTTGAGAATTTTCTTTTTTCCCTTTGTTTCACCGCCAAAGAATTTGAGAAATGGAGAAGGACCGAAGGTAGAGGTTATGTCCAGAAATCTTTTCCCACCATAAGAAGATGAAATTACAAGAAGGTACAACTTTTTAAAACATCTTTCAACTAAATCACCCCAAAAAATCTTCTTTCAACTAAATACATCTTTTAGAAAATTTATTTCAAATAAGTCCATTTTATCAAACCCTAATATAATTAGTCCATTAATTATGATTAAAATACCCTTGCTCTACACCTTCATCCCCAAGCCTTTGCCTACTTTCCACCGTCGCGTTGCCTCTGAAGCTTTTGATTTGTTTCTGATTTTTGTTTTATGCAATTCTGCAAAGGATTCTTCGAACAAATTGAGATAATTTCATTTGGAATCACTTTATTAGGTTGTTGTGTGATCGTATTTACAATTTGTGTTGTGATTGTTGTTGATTCCTTGTTCCCTCTCAATGAATTGTTTCTAATTCTCTGGGTGTTTGCTTGAATTCTGTTTTAGCGACTAACTTCTGATCGAATTTCAGTTGTTCTAGCCTCGCGTTCTTCGATCGTGATTTTCTAAAATCATTGAATTCTTTTTCGTTGAATTTTGGATTAATTTTCTTAAGTTGAACGCTCAATTTTGGGCAGAAAATGTGAATCTAAAAAAATTGAGGAAATTATTCATTTATCCTCATTCTCGTTGTTTTGAATTTCTTTCCAATTCGTGCATTCGATTTGCATTCCCGTTGCTTATATTGTTGAATCGGCCATTTGATACAAGAACGATTTAGTGGTACAATCGCTTTATTTGATTTTGATTATTTAATTTTTACATGCACCGACTGAATATGTCGGTGCATGTAATTTCATGCACAGATCGAGTCTATCGGTGCATGTAAATTACATGCACCGATAGTCTCATATGCATGCATTGAGGTAGTTTTTTTTCCTGCGTTGGACTTGTTACCATCTGTGTCTATCGGTGCATGTGATTTACATGCACCGATAGAAACATATGAGATAGTTTAATATGCATAATCTACCGGTGCATGTGATTAATATGCATAATGTATCGGTGCATGTGATTTACATGCACCGGTAGAGATAACACCGGTGGAGTCTATCGATGCATCTAAATCACATGCACCGATAAACTCAAATGCATGTGTTGAGGTAGTTTTTTTTGCTGCGGTGGACTTGTATCATCTGTATCTATCGGTGCATGTGATTTACATGCACCGATAGAAACATATGAGATAGTTTAATATGCATAATCTATAGGTGCATATTACTCATGCGATGCATGTAAAATTGAGTAATAAGATGCATGTAAAATTACTAATGAGGTGCATGTAAAATTACTCATGTGGTGCATGTAAAATTGAATGGTGCATGTTAAAATCGACTAATGCGGTGCATGTTAAAATCTACGGTGCATGTAAAATTACTAGTACAGTTCATGTAAAATTGAGCAGTGCATGTAAAAATTGGCTCATGCGGTGCATGTAAAAGCACTCACTCGGTGCATGTGAAAATGAGTCATGCGGTGCATGTAAAATTACTCACTCGGTGCATATGAAAAGGAGTCATGCGGTGCATGTAAAATTAATATTGCGGTGCATGTAAAAATTATTTATGCGGTATAGAGTATTTTTGTAAGTGGGGTTAATTTGGTCATTGTATTCAAAAATGGACTTAGTTGAAAGAACTTTTTATTGGATGACTGGGCCGAAAAACCTTTTACCTAATGATACCGGCCCGAAATTTCCCCAAATAAGAAATGTCTGTCAAACATGGACTTTAAAGTTTGATTATTGTGTAATGGGCCGGTACTATAATGTGGACTTTTGTGATTAAAGTCCAAAATAAGAATTCGGGCCCAATTGTTTTCATTAGAGCCTCTTATTTCGTTTTCCCTTTTTATCCCATTTAATTTGTGCAAATACACACTCATATATATACACACATATTTATCTTTCGTTCTCTGAAGAAATATGCAACCTTTTTTTCTAAATTCCTCAACCCTATAACTCAAATATACCTAGATATAACAGGGAGGATACAAAATTCCATTGAGTTGGCACGCACTTTATTTATTTATTTCTTTGCTAAATCGATATTCTAATAAAATTTAAAATCTTATTATTTTAAAATATCGAGTTCCTGCTAGCTCTGTCCATGAATTGCTTGATAAACATATTATATTATAACCTAGATATAACAGGGAGGATACAAAATTCCATTGAGTTGGCACGCACTTTATTTATTTATTTCTTTGCTAAATCGATATTCTAATAAAATTTAAAATCTTATTATTTTAAAATATCGAGTTCCTGCTAGCTCTGTCCATGAATTGCTTGATAAACATATTATATTATAACCTAGATATAACAGGGAGGATACAAAATTCCATTGAGTTGGCACGCACTTTATTTATTTATTTCTTTGCTAAATCGATATTCTAATAAAATTTAAAATCTTATTATTTTAAAATATCGAGTTCCTGCTAGCTCTGTCCATGAATTGCTTGATAAACATATTATATTATAGACCTGCAAATGCCTCCGAAAGATGAAAAATATCTGCAAATCCCTAGAAGGCATATGTTTCGAAGAATATGTAGAGTAACTAGAGTATACCTATGAAATAAATTGTAAGTAAGTGTTTGCCGTTTTATCAAAAGCTATAGCCGGCGGTAACGATGCAAGTGAACTCTAATCTTTAAACTGTATAGCAGCACAAACGTCACACTTCGATCACTTACCAAATAAATACAGTTATTGCACTCCAACATAAACTATTAATACTTGTCAGAAATATATATATAAAGTTTTAATGAATAAAGTAAGAGCATCCTAGACATTGCATAATAAATTTTGATATTCCAAAAAAAACCTCTCATCATAAAACATATATGTGTGTGCATTCCAAAATATCCCACACAACACAAAAATTAAAAATGTTAATCCAAAAATACAAACACAAGCTTCATTTCACAACACAAAAACAAAAAAATGTCAATCTAAAAATAAAAACAACAATATTTATGTGTGTTTAATATCAGATCGTCAATCAAATATTTATTCTTGGAAAAATCGATTTGGAATGAAATATCGATCAACATTTGTAGATGATGATATCCTACGGTTTATCATGAAATGTCCCAATATGCAGATGTTATATTTGTACGTCCAATGGCAACATTGCAAAACACCATAAAACCTCACCGATATATTTCAAGACACGGTTGTCTATAAGGTTTTCATTACGCTTAACTTGTAGTGTAGCACATGTCACGCCCCGAGACCGAGCGCATAACACTGGCGTTGATTCCAAAAATTAATTCAAAATCAACAAGCCTCGTGTAAATATCTATAATAAAAATCAGTCTATTTATTCCATTGAAATTAATAATCGTCTTTGCAACTGAAAATCAACTTAAATAAGTTGTTCATAAAGCACATTTGATATAAACAGAGTTGCGGAAGCGTAACTGAAAAAATAAAAGTCTTGGAGTCTCCTCGGTGTATCGTCACCCTATTGTCCTCCTTCATCAAACTCTCCATTATTCTTATCTGGGGAAGGGAGGTAAGGGGTGAGTGTTTGAGAAAACACTCAGTAAGTAGGGGCCAGTTGAACATGATAAACACATACGTATAAAGCTTTTCAAATAACTCTATATCAAACACATAGTAAATCGATACACATACTCATAATTGCTCACACTAGAGCCTTATCACATAAACACATAATCGCTTTGGATCAAGACTTTGCTCTTACTTTACCCCGCCGAATCAAGTGGTGGCTCCTACACACGTACACTTTGCCCCGAAGAGCCTTTGACATTCGATGCACATTTCTCATAAACTTTCATAATATGATCTTAAAATACATTTTCGTGTTCAACTGAAATTTTAACACGTATATAGAGTTTCAACAACGAAATGACATTTGTAGCAAAAACCCACTTACTCTCGGATATATAAAGCGTGGTAGAATGGATCATTACGAAAGTGGTGCGAATCATCTCCTCTCTTTCCTTGAAGCTTTGATTTCTTGTGTGTGTGAGTAGGTGAATTTTAGAGAAAGAGCTAGTAGATTGAATGTACTTTTCTTTCTTATGGTAGTAGAGTTGGATAATCGTCCCTTAGCCTTGACCAAAGAATTCCCATAAATTGAGTCAAGTAAAGCAAAGTCATGAAAGCTTGATATTATGGTAATTGGATGATAATGGTGTGACAGTTAAGTGGGATTGGGTGAGGTTATTGGAAAATTAGGAGTAAGGTGATTTCAATGTAGGGGGATTTTAAATTGGATCCCTAAATTTTGGCCATATGATTTTATAAGATAATTAAATGACAATGTCATGATTTGATCATGCAATTAAATGGATACAAAGATTTGGGTAGGCATTTGAATGAGCCAATTAAATGGGCATTATGAATAGAGGATTTTGAATGTTTATTGTAGGAGAATTGATTGATAAATTCCAAAACTTTGGCCTCCTAATGACAATAATTGAGTCAAGGTATTGATTGGGTCATCAATGTGAAAATGAATGGCAAAAAGAATGTGGTTATCACATGTTGGCCATCTAATGACATAGTTTGGGCAAGACATTGAATTTCAATAAATTGGATTGAATGAGATTGAATGGTGGCACGAATTTGGGTCATACAATTGAATGACCTTGAATTGCTAATGTCATGATTGAGAAAAACACTTGAGTATGCAAATTTTGGGGTCATCACAACATCAATATTATCGCACAAGCAACACTTGAGATATCCGTATATTTTAAATATAATACACTTGAATTTTCGGGACATCGATTTGCTGTCACCCTAAATTAATAATAAAAAAATTAATACACATATCATATAAAGCATTTATAATATTAATAAAATTGCACTTGGACTTTACTATTTAAAAAAGTATTGAATTTTTTAATTTTTTTTAAAATATTTCTTAGAAAAAAATAAGAATACTAGAAAGATTAATAATATATCGGTCCTCTTCGGATGAACACTTTGCACCATGAGAATGAGAAGAAAATACACAAATGATGTACAAGTGATATGTGAGGAAATTGCATCTGATATTGAAGAAATCGGGTGTTGTTTTATGGTTGATTTGCACGGGGCAGTTGTAAAGTCCGGCGTAAGATAGGAGGTAGGGGTCACCCGGCGTAGGGGATGCCTAAAAAAGCAAGCGGCCCCTAATAGGGATGGACCGCTCCCGATTGGCGTTTTGTGGTATTTCTGCAATATTGTCAAATCGAATTATTTCTATAGTTTTTTGAATTATTTTAAAAAAAAAACCTGTAATAACATTCAACAAATCTCATTAATTCTTATCGGTTTCGGGTCCTCACTTCCGGGTTCTATTAGTACAACATTATCCAACCACGTCATATTCATCAGCTTCATCCACTAATTATTTTTTAATTCCTCAAAATTTGCATAATTAACAGCTGTGAATATGTATTAATTTAACTAGTATAATTCTCATTTACACTAATAATAATAATAATAAAAATTTGGACATGTACAACCCACGAGTCACAATTTATGGGATGAAAGGTGTGAATTACATATTTAATTTTTCTTGCGATACACACTGTACGTTTGATCAATTTTTCATTGTTGTTTACAGTTTATTTCAATAATCACGATACCGATTTATTAACAAGCACTCCATTTTTGTGGCCAAATTTCTAAAACTTTATTTATTAAATTTTTTTCTTCACAGGGTTGTAGGTAGGAGGATGTAAATAAATGCAACTTCTTCTTTCTAATATTTTTTTACAAAAATATGTATTTTTTTAAAAAATAAAATAAAATAAAGGTGAAATGTATTCCTTATTCAGACAGCTATGTGAGGTTCATGTTCTGCCTTCTCATCCACTTTTCAAATGAGAATACTATAGTTTGCGGCAATAGACATTTGCTTATACAATATTTATTATTATATATATATAGCCTGATGCCAATGATGCGTTCAATTAATGCAATACAACCTACCGGGCCGCCGCATAATTCCTAGGATAAAAATAGCTTTATAAATACAGAAGTGGATCTTCAATGTTGAAGCAATTGAGACTCAAATCAACCTGACTTCTCTCTAGAAACCTGTTAAATATTGTAGAATTGCTCTTCATTTTTCTAAACAAATAAATAATAACTCAGCGTTCATCAATGGCGTTCAACAGAAAATTAGTTCAAAGTCTGTTCAACACATCAAGATTCGGCAGCCATTCTTTAACAAGCTGCTGTGTTTCCTCATCATGCATGGTGACGAAAAACGCCTCGTTTAATATTAATCAGACGCCGGAAAAAGCCTGCCTGGATCCCGGAGATGATGATATATCTAGGCGATTCCTCCACCACCTCTCGGCGCCGACCACCGCAGAACAGTGGTTACAGCCCGGCGGAGAAAAGGTGTTGGAGACGTTCCGGGGGATGGACATTGCAGGACCAATGAGCAGATTTGATGGGTTATGGCGGCCGTCGTCGCTGGAGGGGAGGCTGGCGGCGGCGGATGTAAGGAAGATTCTTCGAATTTCACAGCTTGAAATGGTGAAATCTAGGCTGAGGGAAATTGAAGAGGATCGTGTTTCTTACAAGGAGTTCTTTCAGTTTTGTGTAAACGAATGCTTGAATGTTGATCAAGGGTTGGAGTTAGCAAAAGATCTTGATGAATCAGGGTGCGTTATTATTGTTGGAAACACAGTATTCCTCAGGCCTGAACAGGTTGGGTTGTCATACCATTCTTTTCTTATTTCATAGTTGGATTTATTTAAATCTAGTTTACTGTTATAGACTATAAAATAATGGTTTAATTTACGTTATCAAGTCTTTTTGCCTTATTCTAAAAAATATTGACATTTATTGATTATAATTTCTTCCAGGTTGTTCTGGAAATGAAAAAAATTGTAAATTATTCTATGTATGTATGTGTGGCACCACATTTATCAAATAATAATATGTTAGAAAGATTCGCCTAAAATTTGAAACTACTACATGGCTTCTGAAATTACAGCTTGTAAAAGCAATCCAGGGACTAATCCATTTACCCTCAGCTCACAACTGCTGTGCTGGCTTAAGTACAAAGGAACTCCAAGAAATGGAGAACCAAAAGGCAGCCATAGACAAGAATGCAGAATCACAGGTTCGTAGCGAGCTGTGGTGCGGATTAGGTTACCTAATTATCCAAACAGCAGTTTTCATGAGGCTAACATTCTGGGATCTTACTTGGGATGTAATGGAACCAATCTGTTTCTATGTAACATCTTTTTACTTCATTGGTGGCTATGCATTCTTCCTCAGAACATCTAAAGAACCGTCGTTCGAAGGGTTTTTTCAGAGCCGGTTTAGGTCGAAACAGAAACGGTTGATGCGGATTCAGAATTTTAATGTTGAGAGGTACAAGAAGCTGAAAAAAAGGGTGCTATTTTAATTAACTGGTTGGCACCGACCCAAGTGGTGGACATAAAATTTTAATATATTTAGTTAGTTTTCTATGTTTTTTAACTGTGTTGAGTAGACACTGTTTATTAAAATTATCAAATTAGAAGTTGCATATTATATCTTTCCCTATTGATAAAATATGTTGTAAATAACGAAAAATCATAGTTTTATTTTGGAATCAAACAGTTTCGTGCAGTTGCACATGATTAGTATCCTAAGCATATGGTCGGATTTAAAATTTAGGTTGAGGGGGCATAAAAACATTCAAAATAAGTGGTAAAATGCAATTTTAGGTGTAATAAAAAAAATAAAGATTGCTTAAGCACCAATATTAGACGCATCGACAAATGGAGCAAAAGTGTGTTTGGTATTTGCTGCGTCTAGCTAATACTATTATATTTACCATCTGGCCAGTCAATCTAGGGAAGTTGTTATTGGGAAATCACATTAGTTATTTTTTTTTTAGGTTACAAAGGTTCGAGTATATTATGGCAACGTTGAAAGCATATAGTAACAGAGAATAACATATCACTTCAATAATTTAATTTAATTTGTGATATTAAAAACTATGTGTTACAAAAATTGTTCAAACGATAATTAATTTTATCATTCCGATTGAATATTGTTTTTTTATTTTATATATATTATTAAATTTAGATTGCTGCATTATAATCACTTTTCGAGTCCAAACTCTTCACTTCTGATTCGTGAATTTGGCATTGTTCATAATTGCATGAATTTGGCTGTGTTCCGATACACAATTCATACCAATGTCAACATCTCGTGACAGATTCAAATTGAAGATGGCAGTGTTGCCACTGTATTCGGTTTAGACCACATGAATTATTTTTAGTATGCGTGATTTATGGATGAATTTGAATTAGGTGGAGAGAATTGATTTGAGTTGGGATTCCAAATTATATTTTAATTAATGCATTTTTGAAAGAATCGTTGGGAAAATAATGTCATATTTTCTCTTGTCAAATCTGTGGTGCAAAAATAAATGAGGAATAAAAAATACACAAGGTTTACGTGGTTCGGCAAAAATAAGCCTACGTCCACGGGGCTGCTGCAGATCTTTTATTGAAGAAAAATATATAAGTGTTTATAAACACTGACAACACTCAATCTAAAAAATACTCAGAAAATTTTACACCAATTTTCTTTCACTAGTATTTATACGCTGATTGCACTGTGTTGTATTTTTCTCTCTACAATATTTTGGGTGTATTTGCTGAATGAAATTACATTGCTATTTATAGAAATTTTTAACGCGTTTCAGTCCAATTTTTCTTCACGCGTATTTTGACAAAAAGTTGGCCGACCACTTTATATATTTTTTTTTCAACTTTGCTTTTTCAAACTTTTGATTTTAGCAAAATTTTGTCGGGTGATTTTCTTCTGTGGGGCCTTCCCGTTTTTGACTAACAATCTCTCACTTGAAGACTGATCTCAATCTGTCTTCACACTTTGATCAATGCATCAACATTTTCTGGTCTGTCAATCTAGCAAGCCAACTGAAGTTGAGCACAACTTCAGTTTATTAATGATCACCACATTTGTTAACATATTTTCTGGATTCTTACTTCCTTAGATTTTCTCTAATCTTAGCACATCATCCTCAAGTAGAGACCTGATGAAGTGATAACGGAGACCAATATGTTTTGTTCTAGAGTGGAGCTGAATTCTTTGCCAGATGTATTGCACTCTGACTATCACTATACAAAACATTATTCTTCTGGTTGAATCCCAGATCTGTTAACAAACCTTGAAGCCGTATCAACTCTTTACTGGCTTATGTCACTGCAACATACTCAGCCTCTGTAGTGGATAAAGCTACAATCTTTTGTATCTGCGACATCCAACTAACAGTTGTAGTTCCAACAGTGAATACATAACATGTGGTGCTTTTCCGGTGATCGACATCACCTCCATAGTCTGCATCTACGTAACCTTGTACTTTTAGTTCTCCTTTTCCAAATACAAACACTTCTTTGCAGTGCCTCGTAGATACCTCAAAATCCACTTAACTGCGTCCCAATGAGCCTTTCCTGGATTTGACATAAACATGCTGACAACTCCCACTGCATGGCCAATGTGGCCTTGTACAGACCATCACGTACATCAAACTCCCAATGGCTGAAGCATAAGGAACTTTAGCCATGGATTCTTTTTCTTCCTCCGTCTAAGGACACTGGTCCTTGGATAGGCGAAAATGACTAACTGTCTTGGCATCGCCCATGTTGAATCTCTACAAAACACGATTGATGTGCTCCGCCTGAGATAGCTGCAAAATTCCCTTTTGCTTATCTCTTGTGATTTGCATTCCAAGTATCTTTCTTACTGGACCCAAGTTCTTCATGTCAAATTCTATTGACAACTGTTGTTTCAAGTTTCTGATCTCGTCCATATCAGAACCAGCTACTAACATATCATCGACAAAAAGTAGCAAAATGATATAACTGGACTTATATTTCTTGAAGTAGTAACAATGGTCAGTGTTGCACCTCTGGAAACCTTTCTTGTGTATAAAACCGTCAAACTTTAAGTACCACTGCCTTGGAGCTTGTTTCAGGCCGTACAAGCTCTTTTTCAATTTGCACACCTTATTGTCCATCCCTTTCTCTACGAAACCTTCTGGTTGAAACATATAGATCTCCTTATCAATGTCTCCGTGAAGAAATGCAGTCTTCACATCCAATTGATCAAGATGGATGTTTTCACTGGCAACAATACTCAATACAATCCTAATAGTATTGAGCTTCACAACTGGAGCAAAAATTTCTTATTAGACCCTTTCGGGCTTTGTATATCGTGGAATCATCATGCTCTTCCTTCACCCGATACACCCATCTGTTGTGAATTGTCTTTTTGTCCATAGGCAACTCAACAAGTTCCCATGTCTGATTGGACATCAAAGACTTCATCTCGTCTTTCATGGCAAGCTCCTCCCACTTGACGGCACCTTTGGTCTAACATGCTTCCTCGTAGCATTCAGGCTCACATTCATCAATTAGCAACAGATAGTTCATATACCTTCTGTTAGGTACACGAGGCCGATAACTCATTCTCAATTCAAGAACTGGAGCAGGAGACTGTGATGCATCAGACTGCTGCTTGTTGTTTTGATCAATTGATTCCCCCAACTGAGGAATCTCAAATATCTGCTCCACATGACTTTTTGGGACATCTTCCACCTATGCATAAACTTGTTCACTCTGTTCTGAGTCGCTGACAACTGTGTTATGCATGTCCTTATACATCAATCGTTCATTGAAGATTACATCTCTGTTGCGGATCATATTCTTGTTTTCCTTATCCCAAAATCGATAGCCAAACTCATCTTCACCATAACCAATGAAAGTGCATTCTTTGTTTTGTGATCAAGTTTATTTCTGAGTGCATCACTGATATGCACATATGCTACACAGCCGAAAACTTTAAGATATGAGAGGTTTACCTCTTTTTCGCTCCATACCTCTTCTGGTATTTTGTGCTCAAATGGTACCAATGGACCTCGGTTAATCAAGTAAGCTGTTGTTGTGTTGACTACTTCTGCCCAGAACTGCTTTGGCAGGCCTGATTGTACCCGTATACTTCTGGCTCGTTCTGTCAATGTCATGTTCATACGCTCAGCTACACCATTATGTTGAGGCGTACCAGGCACGGTTCTCTCCATTCAGATCATGTGCTCATAGCAGAACTTATTTAATCTGGTATCTTCATATTCACCACCATTGTCGATTATGAGCTTCTTTATCTTCAACCCTGTCTCATTTTCAACTATCGGTTTCAAAATCTTGAAAGCCTCAAATACTTCTGACTTATATTTCAGAAAGTAAACCCATGCTTTTATGGAGTGGTCATCAATGAAAGTCAAAAAGTAATAGTTTTCTACTAATGGATGAGACAGTCGTTGGTCCCCAACCATCAGAGTGAACTAGCTCAAGCTTCTCCTTCTTTGGGGTTCTGGTGCTTGGCTGAATGCTAACTCTTTTCTGCTTTCCAAAAACACATCCTTCACACGTGTCAATATCAATTGACTAAAGACTTGGTAGTTTCCCCTTTGAGTGCATAACCTTCATTCCTTTTTCACCCATGTTACCAAGTCTCCGGTTTCACAGAGTATGACTTTATGTGTCTGCTGCAACTGCAATTGAACAGCGTGCTCATGCTGTCATGTAAAGAGTACAACTCTTATTGCCTCGAGCAATTAGCATTGCACATTTTGAGATCTTCCAAGTATCACCGTGAAAGACTGGTGTATAACCTTCAGCGGCCAACTGAGATTAAGTTCTTTCTCAGATTGGGAATATGCATGACATCCTTCAGTTCCCATACAGACCCGTTCAATTTAATCTTTATGATACATTTGCCAACAATCTCGCACGATTGGTCATTACCAAGGTAGACTTTACCAAGGTTTCCGGGGACATATTTCTCGAAGAGTTCTCTTTGCGAAGTAGCATGGAAACACCCAAGACTCTTCCTTGCATTCTAAAGAGCATATTAATGCATCATCTCTAAAAGCAATGTTTGCTTCTGCCTTGGCCTCCTGATTCTTTGGTGCATTTTTGCACTGATTTTTATATTGTCCGGGCTGCCCGCATTTCCAGCACTAGATAATCTTTGAGTTCTGAGAATTAGGGTGATTCCTAGAATTGGATCTTCTGTCCTTTTATTTGCCACGTCCACCTCATCTGTTTGATTTTCTACCTCTTGACTCTGTATGTAATATTGAAGAGGTTGATGATTCATTTGAATCTTTCCATCTGATCTCTTCACTGAGAACCAGATCAAGAACATCGTCAAATTTTAACTTATTACTTCCCGATGAGCTACTCACAGCTGTGACAGTAGCATTCCAACTTTCCGGGAGGGAAGACAAAAGTATTAATGCTCGTACTTCATCATCAAAATCAATTTTAACTGAACTCAACTGGGTTGTCACTGTGTTGAGTTCATTGAGGTGTCTAGCCACCGATCCACCTTCTACCAACCGCATCATTAAATGAACTTTGTTTGAAGCTAATAACTTCTCATACATGCTTGAAAGAGTCGTCATTAGTCCCGCCGTGGTCTTTTCTTTTGCTATGTTGAAAGCAACGTTGCGTGACAACGTCCATCGGATAACCCCAAGGGCTATCTAGAAGAGCTCATTCTTCATCTTTCATGCCTTCTGGCTTCACATCCGGGAGAGGTTGATAAAGGCCTTTTTTTGTACATATAGTCTTCTATTTGCATTTTTCAAAAGCCAAAATCCGAACCATTGAACTTTTCAATAGTCATTTTTACTTCATCTGCCGTCATTACTCTCACTCGAACCTGACTCCCATCAGATTGTTGCTTTGACAATTTTTGAAAATCACCGTGTTATTGAAAAACACCGTTGTGGACGAATTTGGTATCGCTAACCAAATTCTACTATTCACGAACTTCACTATTCACAAAATTCACTATTTATGTGAATACTAACTCGCAAAAAATTGACAAAATAAACAATCTGGCTCTGATACCAGTTGTTGGGAAAATAACGTCATATTTTCTCTTGTCAGATTTGTGGGAGCAAAAATAAATGCGGACAAAAACACACAAGGTTTACGTGGTTCGGCAAAAATAAGCCTACGTCCACGGGGCTGATGCAGATCTTTTATTGAAGAAAAATATACAAGTGTTTACAAACACTGACAACACTCAATCTGAAAAATACTAAGAAAATTATACACCAATTTTCTCTCATTATTATTTTTACTGTGATTGCACTGTGTTGTATTTTTCTTTCTACAATATTTTGGGTGTATTTGCTGAATAAAATTACATTCCTATTTATGGAGATTTTTAACGCATTTCTGTCCAATTTTTCTTCACGCGTATTTTAACAAAAATTGTTGGCCGGCCACTTTTTTTTTTTCAACTTGGCCTTTTCAAACTTTTGATTTTAGCAAAATTTTGTCGGGTGATTTTCTTTTGTGGGGCCTTCCACTTTTTGACTAACAGTCGACACACAAATCAATTAATCAGACTAAAATTGAAGCTCAAATTCAACATATCTTACAATTATTAGACTCGACATATTTTTGCATGGTTTCATGGACCGAGCTCGAGCCGACTTAATCTAATTTGCAGTCGTGAATGTTTCTTAATTCAAATTTAGTTTATGGACCCACATTTTTTTTTTTTTGAAAAAAAAAACGAAGACCCGATCAGCTCAACCGAGCGATGCACATCCATCAGATCAACCTATGGAAAGGATCAATTTGTCAAGTAATCCATCAGCTCACCTTATGAAGAATTTACCAGCTCAATCTATTCAAATATAACACCAGCTCAACCAATGAAAATCAGAATCTCCATCAACTCAACATTTCAATATGTTCAACTTGTGAAGGCACCAATATGCTTAATCGATCCAAAGACTCAACCGATCGATCAAAGCATTAAGTTCTGGGAAAACCAATATAAACGTGGGTAATAATGGAGATTAATGTTATTGAAGTAGAGACCATGATGAAAGTTGTAGAGGTCGTAACACCCAAATTCCACCCATATAAATATCAGATCCATCCAATGGGCAAAGTTACACAACTCTGAAACAATCCCAAAATCCAGCGAAGAAGGAGAAATTTGTAGCCTTGTTCAACCGAGTTTGTGCAATAATTTCTGGAAATTTACGGTAAGTGGGTTTTTGCTATTAAATATTTATTTCGTATTTTTTTTAAATTATAGGCATGAGATTTTCTGTGATAAAATTAGATTTTGAAGCACTGTTAAATTTTGAAATCCAAATTGCAGGAATTTTGAATTTTAACCATGATGCGGTGGGATTATTACTGTTATTCTAATCTGATACGGTGATTAACCGTTGTTCTCGTGCATCAGACCCTTTATTCGGGGGTGAACACATGTTTTGACCCTATCTCTATGAGGGTTAAATCAAGAACTGATATTAGTACCAAGAGGAAACTAAAGAATTTACTGTACTTCAACTTGTTTGAAATCTGTTTTGTTGAGATGTGAAACCCGTACCAATTTGGTATCGGTTCATTTCTCACCTCCTTATGTCCCTCCCCAGATAAGAATGAATCCGAGGTAGAAGACGACGAACATAATCAATTTCGGGGATGGCGAGCTGCTTGTGATGGAATCAACCGCTGTTGTTTTATTTCAGTTATGTTTAATTTACGCTTCCTCAATGTATTTCTGTTTTAGGAGAAAAGTAGACTAGTTGTAAAGACAAATTTTAAGTTTGATGAAATGAAAAGACTGGTTTATTTGAGATCTGTACCCGAGGCTTGTTGTTTTTGAATTTTTAATGGAAGCAACGCCGGTGTCATCGGTCCGGGGCACGGATCGTGACAAAAACATTGCACAAAACTTTTTCCATAGTCGTCTCATAGTTAGGGAGTCTTTTATATTGCTTCTCAAAAGTGCTTATCAGCTTTTCATATCAAAAAGACAGATTTTGAATGTCTGATTTCCATTCTTCTGCTATTGCTTCTCTGAAAAAAAAAGTAGGTAGAATCAGAAGTAGAAAAGCAAGTCATAAGATGTTATTGGTTGTTTTAACTTATATGTCGGTAATTTTATAATAAACTGAATATTATTAAGCTGTTTTTATTTAGTAGCAAACATCAACTATCAACTGCTGAGATTGATAGATTTTAAACTAGCCTAGAAGATAGAACTTCCAACTAGAGATCTATTATGCATGTATAATCATAGAATAAATGTGCATTGAGCAGCCACCTTGAATTTGATAGATTATCTCCAATTAATTTTTTTTTAGTTTGTCATCGCTCTCAAGCATTACATGTTTTATTTTCATGGACCGATGATAAGAATGCCACTTCTAATAGAAGAAATTTGAAAGGGTCATAAAAATACTAAGAAAATGATCTTTTTTATATACATATATATATATACATATATATATATATTATTTATTTTCATACATGAAGAGGTGTAATTATAGGTGGTGGATAAATTTGAAAGTATGATCGAAAGCAAATCCGTTGACTCCAATTAAAAATAAAATATTATAGTTAATGATTTGGTTATGCATGGTGGATAATAGGATAAATTCAGCATACTTTATTATAAAATTGTCATATTTAAGTTCTTTTCCTGATGTCCATTATTAATATTATTATAAAATATATTAATCTATGCATAATGTCAACAACGTACAGTACATAAACTAAAAGATAGAATTATACATATAGATAATTCCGGTTACTTTGATGTTATCGTAAGTGCATTATCCTTAGAGGTAGATCTTACCATATATTTGAAAAATTCTCAATGAATGATGGATGCACCATATGACACTGCTTTAGTGGTAACATCAAATATTCCGATAATTGCAATCCTAGAATATCGTATGCTATTAAATCGAGAAAAATGGATTTCTCCAAGGCCCAATAAAAAGAACTTGTAGAAAGCCAAAATGGTCAGTCATTGCGTTGTTCAATCGATTAATTATCGAAATCAATGTGTTAAATTTTAAAAAGCCCAACGTAATATTGGGTTGTGCTTTATGAAGAGTATCCAAGTGGGAACCCATATTGGATTAGGTTGTGTTTGGGTGGATAGGTAAATTCACCTTTATACTTTCTTTCAATTATTATTTTTTTTATAGCAAAATTAAATATTTCCAGAAAAAAGAATATACCCTCCCTCGTTTCATCATTCTTCCCTCCATCGATGCTTTCCCCCAAATAAACAACACACATTCACTATTCAGCATCTATCTACCCAATACATCATAAATAAGAGTAAAATATTATTTAATGTATTGGATAATAATTAATATTATACTGCATGTGCACTTCACAATCTCATGCATAAAAAATGTGGGTACGAGGACTTGGCCCCTTCATTATATCGAGGCTCCACAAGTGACAAGATTTGTGATTGGTGACTACATTTCCATGTTCTCCACGTGATCATCCATGGGGGTTTGTTTGATGATGCCCTTAAGGGTAGTGCCCTTAGGGGCATCATCACCGTTCATTTGGAATCTTTTTTTTTTAAAAAAAAGATTCCACATGGATGGTGGATGATGGCCCTGAGGGCAGTGCCCTTCAGGGCGGCAACAATAAAACCATCGGTTTGTTTGATGATGACCTTAAGACTAAAAGTTCATGTTCACTTAAAAAAAAAAGACTAAAATTCGACTTACACAAAAATTGATTTAGCTCATCCCCACTAAAATAAATTCGTGGGAAGATGGGAATTACACACTAGCACCATTCAAATTCACATGCATGCTACAGTATTTACTTAAAGTTTTCGAACTTCTCCGGGATGATTAATTAAAATGAACCTAACATAAAATTCTATTAAATAATTGTAAATTAATTATTGACTTTAGTCGCCACAGATGAGACATAATTAGTATACAAGTGTTGTTTAAAATATCCTCAGACCTAATGATATTAACTATTTTTCATATTTTTTGTCAATAAACTATGTTTGCGAGTTTAAAGAAGACCATTGGAGCATCGACATTTCCACTGACTAATTTATAGGTTGTTATTGTTTTTCAGTATATGTTGCAAAATTTAACCTTCGAGTGGCCCGCAACCGCAAGGATGGTATGTGGCAACTTTGCACCCCCCACCTTACCATATTCAAGGGTAAGCACTCGCGTAAATCAAGGATCAAATGCTAGAAAAAAAAACACAAGAAAGAGATATTGACACAAATTTATTATTTCAACTCCACATTTAATATCTTAACTACATATTTAAATAAATAATAGTCTTTATTATTTCTTTTTTACCACAATTGACCCATTGCCAAATAACAATAAACAATTTGTTTTTTTTAGTAATGATATATTTACTAATCGATGCATTAATGTTGAGATAGATGCAGAACAAATTTCTTTCCACATATATTAGTGGATGTCATTAATTTTTATGAAAATTTATCATTCATTTGGATACACAATTATTATTATTATTATTATAGTATAAAAATAACAATAGAGAAACTGGGATTAGTTTGAAAATTTTATAAAACAAAATTGGAGTAGGTGATCGTGCATTAAATGTCATACGGAATATGAAGAACTACATTTATGTTGCTCCAAATAATAATAATAATAATAATAATAATAATAATAATAAAAAGAAATAAATACATGTGGTTGGGGTACTAAGCTCCCAAGCTAAAAGCCGAAAACAGCCAAGTGGGGTGGGATCATTTGCACATTGTAGGGTTTCACCACAAAGACAGAAATCATAATTATTTTTCAAATATTATTTTAGGCTTTAAATGTCTTTTTATTTCTACTTAGAAAAACGGTCAGAGCAAACAAATATTACTGCCAAATCAATTCTCGCGTTGAAAAACTCTGACAACGAGATATGAAAATATCATTTTAAGCAAAGTGATTACAAATTTTCAACCGAGGGACATAACATAAACAAAACGGGATCTAACCGCAATTAGTGCCTTTTAGTCTTCACATCAGTTCCATAACAAGTATCAATTTCGAAAATGTTCGTTACTATTAACACTTTTTGTAAAGACCCGGATTTTTAGTTATGGGTTAACTAAAACATGATTAAAAGAGTTTGAAATTTCCTAAACTCTAGCCTAGAGTTTCAATACATCAAGGAGTCTTTAAGCTATACAACTCATCCTTTAATTCTCGATTTTCAGCGCATTAATTCGCTTGGCTTCGGAATCAATATCTATCGGTTTTGTTCCTAGATTTCGAAGACTCCAAGCCATATTAAAACACCTCCAATTAATCAACCAGAATCCATTGCTCACCTCAATCTTTCTGCACGTTTATCCGAGGCAATTCGAAGAGTCCAAGCTATCAACTCTTTCGAAAATTCCCCTCTTTTAGCAGCAACAAAGATCGAAACAGAGTCAAACTCCACCTAATTTCCTCTTCAAATTCTCGATAAGCCATGGCAAGGATTTCAGCTTGTTAGTTTCGAAGCCACAAAATCGTCCCAGAATCTACTCTATTAGCATCATCATTCTGCTCAATTTTGGACTGATAAATTCGAAAGATTTCACCTCAACAAATCTCTTGATAAACTTGCACAAGAACTTCATCTTTAAGCCTAGTATTTAGCATTCTTCCACCTCTCTAGCATCACTCCAAAATCGTTCCAGAATCTGTACAGATTTGCTCCCAAAGTTTCGAAAATCCTCACCTTATTGTTCCAGATTTATTCCAACCAACCTTCAGCTATAAATATAGGTGCCAACCTTGAGAGATTTACATTACAATTTCCCTTCCTTCGCTGCCTTCAAGAAGCCGAGAACTCCAGGTGTCCAACAATTCGAAAGAAATTCCTTCAACATTCTGCACGTTTACTCCAGAATTCCTTCAGAATTCGTTCATCGATTTTACAGAAACTTTTAAGCATCACTCTTCGATATTCCTATAACCGAAAGCCACCAAAGTCAGTTATAATTCTGTCCAAAATTCCTTCATTTTTCCAGCAAGTTTCGAGAACTATAACCGAGCCAAGTTTCAACACTTTGTTCCAGCGAAGTGCAACCAAGATTCTGTTGGAATACGTTTAAGCAATCTGTTCGAATTTTCAGAATTTGATTCAAGCTTTGGGGCGTCCTTCTCGTGGTGATCGAAAGCCAAGGAGATAAGAATTTAATTGTTTCATACCTTTGATCAATCAAGCACGATACCAAGCACTGTAAGTGGGCTTTTGCTATAAATATTCGTTTCGTTTTCTAAAATCATATAAGTATGTTTTGAAATTCCAATCGATACGTATTATGTTGAAATTATGAAAGTATTATTTTGTAAGCACGCTAAACTCGAAATCTAATTGGATTTGGATCCCCATGACCCTGATGCGGTGGGATGTAACCGCTAAAAGAACCTTATACGGTGGTAATCCGTTGTTTCTGGATTATCCAGACCCTTTATTCGTGGGTTAGCCGATGTTATGACCTCATCTCTAGGAGGGTTAAGTCTAGAGACTGATATCAGTACCAAGAAGAGAGTAGAATGTTTTACTGTGCTTAAGTATATGAAAATTATGAAACGATATGTTATGTCATGGCTCGTAAGGGCAAATCAAGTATGTTAAGATACATTCATATCGGTTTATGCAAGTTTTATGATCCAAGTTTATGAAAATTATGTATATGTATGATATCGATTGTCCCCCACTTGCTGAGTGTTTTCCAAAGCACTCAACCCCTTACTCTACATACCCAGATAAAGCCGAAGAAGAATTAGAGCAAGAAGAAGAGCACCAATTTTGGGGTTGGTGAATCAAGTCCGCTGCGTAGAACAAGAACTTTTATGTTTTAAAGTTTTTCAAGTTTTAAGACAATTTTATTTATTCAGTTGTTAAGTTTTAGTTTCACGTTTTTAATTCAGTTGTAAAGACAATGATTTCTTTATTTATGGAATATAGACTGGTTTTCAGTTGTTATGATATTACGAGGCTTATTGGTTTCCTAGTTGTAATGGAAATCAATGCCGGTGTTATTGACCCCGGTCTTGGGGCGTGACATTTTAGTGGTATCAGAGCCAGGTTCCATAATCCCGCTGGGAAAAGTATTCTAGTTGAGGAAATAACTAGAAGAAAATTCCGGTTGAAATAGACCAAAATACAGTTGGGTGAAAATTGTCGTTTCATGATAATTACGATAATCAGAAGTCCAATCTGATTAATCACATGAATACGAAAATTTTCGAAGTTTTAAAATTTTCAGTTTCTGTTTTTTAAAATTTTATTTTCGAAAAATCGATTTTTTTAAGAATTATTTTCGGATTTTTCGATTTTCGTACAGTAAACCCTAAGCTCCAAGTCGTCGCTGCCGCCTGCCGCCACGATAGTCATCAACGAGTATACCATTCGAACCGTCTCTTCCAGTCGACCCTACTGTCCAAGTTTCAGATCGATCGGATTCCGTTTGCTCTGTCAATTTCGCATTCGAAATCTAAGAACCCTAACCCCCAAAATATGTTCATCCTTCGATTTTTGGATCTTATCTGTGTAATTTTGAAATTAAAATTTTTCGACAGATCCTCCAAGCAAGACGATCGATAGCCCTCTGTCAATTTTGGATTCCAAGCTTCGATTAGGGATAATTTCGAAACCCTAATTTTCGATTATAAACCCTAATTTTCGATTTTAAAAAAAAAAAAAAAAAAATTCCAGATTTCAAAATCAGAAGCTAAGGGAATTTGAACACCTGACGCAAACTCCCGACATGTCAGTGGTAGAATATACCGCAAAGTCAACTCGCTGGGAACATATGCGCCAAGCATAATGGCAGACGAGTCTCTGAAACTACATCGCTTTAGGATTGGACTGAACAGTCGTATCCAATCCGCCCTTGCGATTTTCGAAACCGCAAATTTTGGAGATCTAATGGGAGCAGCCATCCAAGCTGAAGCTGACATAAAGCGTCGCGAGGAAGAATTTAAGCACAAGCAACCCTCCAATAGTCAGCCTACCTCTAATGGTCAAAACTTCAAGAGGCCTAACCCGTCCAGTAATCAGCGAAAAGGACCAACGATAGGCCCAAACCAACAGAGGTTTCCGAAATGTTCAAACTGTGGCTATCATCATCCCGGAGAATGCCTTAAGGGAAAGTGAGCCTGTTTCCGATGTGGAAAGTTAGGACACAGGATTGCCGAATGTCCTGAACCTGATGTAAAGGGGACAATTGCAAGGAATGTCGGCCTTCCGAACAAACCGAATGCCCGTGTCTTTGCCATATCAAAAGAGGAGGCAGAGGACGCAAATGACGTCGTGGCAGGTACCATTTTATTAAACGAATTACCTGCATATGTATTGTTTGATTGTGGTGCCACGCACTCATTTATAACCAAAAGGTTTGCTAAGAAACTAGCCCTTAAACCGGAATTGCTTAGTGAACCATACAATGTAGCAACACCAGCCAATAAGACCCTTATAGCACATAGTATACACCGAGATTGTAATCTCAGTATTAATGAAATAAGGTTTAATGCTGAGCTAATTCAACTCAACATGTTGGATTTCGATGTTATACTGGGAATAGATTGGCTATCTAAACACCATGGAGTAGTGGACTGCCGCAACAAGAATGTTAAACTACGAACTCCAGACGAGGGAGAGATCGTATACCACGGCAAAACTAAGGAACGAAAATTCCTTCTGTCAGCAGCACAAACGTGGAAAGCCGTGAAGAACGGTGAAGAAGTATACCTAGCAACAATAAGCGAGGTAAAAGAGGAAGACGGACCCAGGATAGAAGACATAGCGGTAGTGCAAGAATTTCCGGATATCTTTCCTGAAGAACTGCCCGGTTCTGTTCCAAACCGAGAATTGGAGTTTGAAATCAACTTGGTGTCAGGCGCTGCACCCGTTTCAAAGGCACCATATCGAATGGCTCCAGCCGAATTGAAAGAACTCAAGGAACAACTTCAGGATCTCTTAGACAAGAAACAAATCAGACCAAGTGTATCCCCATGGGGAGCTCCAGTGTTGTTTGTAAAGAAGAAAGACGGGAGTATGAGATTATGTATCGACTACAGAGAGTTGAACAAGATCACAATCAAAAACAAGTACTCTCTTCAAAGATAGATGACCTATTCGATCAACTCAAAGGAGCTAAAGTGTTTTCCAAGCTCGATTTAAGGTCAGGCTATCACCAACTAAAGATTAAAGCAGAGGACGTGCCAAAAACCGCATTTAGAACACGGTATGGGCATTACGAGTTCACGGTAATGCCATTTGGCTTAACAAACGCGCCAGTTGTATTCATGGATTTAATGAATCGTGTATTCAAGCCATTCCTGGACGACTTTGTAGTAGTGTTCATCGACGACATACTCATTTACTCGTCGAGCAATGATGAACACGAACGACACCTTCGTCTTACGCTCCAGACACTAAGAGAGAAAGAACTCTACGCCAAGTCTAACAAATGTGAATTTTGGCTAGAAAGTGTATCTTTCTTAGGTCACATAATATCAAAGGAAGGAGTATCAGTGGACCCTAAAAAGGTAGAGGCAGTTTTAGATTGGCCTAGACCAACGACAGTGACTGAAATCCGAAGCTTCTTGGGATTAGCTGGTTACTACCGGAAGTTTGTCGAAGGATTTTCGTCAATAGCAGTACCTCTTACCAGGCTCACACAAAAGAACGCAAAGTTCATATGGAGTGAAGAATGTGAGAAGAGCTTTGAGACTTTAAAGGAAAAGCTCTCATCTGCACCTGTACTGGTATTACCAACTGAAGACATGAGTTTCACTATTTATAGTGATGCATCTAAAGAAGGACTATGATGTGTACTCATGCAGGAAGGTAGAGTGATTGCGTATGCATCAAGACAGCTCAAGCCCCATGAGCAAAATTACCCTACGCATGACCTCGAGTTAGCCGCAGTAGTGTTCGCCTTGAAGATTTGGAGACACTATCTGTATGGCGCTAAGTGCGAAGTGTTCACGGACCATCAAAGCCTCAAGTACTTGTTCACTCAAAAGGAACTCAATATGAGGCAAAGACGATGGATCGAACTTCTAAAAGACTACGATCTACTATTAGCTACCACCCCGGCAAGGTAAACAAAGTAGCAGATGATTTGAGCCGGAAAGGCAAAGGAAAAATAATCTTAGCTACGGTCTCAGCTCAACCTTGTCTTCGAGAGACCATCAAGCTAAGCCAAGATCAAGATCCGATCCTAACCAAGCTAAAAGAACAAGTCAGGGAGAAGAAAATTACTGACTTTGAGATCGATAACAATGGAATTCTGTGGATGAAAGGACGATTGTGCGTGCCAGATGTGAACAACATAAGACAAGAAGTAATGTCTGAAGCGCACAAGTCAAAGTTTTCAGTCCACCCTGGGAGTACAAAGATGTATAAGGATCTGAAGGAAAGTTTTTGGTGGAACGCCATGAAGGACGTAGCTGAATTTGTTGCCCGATGCTTAGTATGTCAGCAAGTGAAAGCTGAGCATCAGAGACCCGGAGGACTTCTTCAACTTTGGAAATCCCGGAATGGAAATGGGATCACATCTCCATGGATTTTGTCGTGGGACTACCGAAGTCAAAACAGAGCCATGACGGAATATGGGTAATTGTTGATAGACTAACCAAGTCAGCACACTTCCTACCAGTCCGCATGAACTACAACTTAGATAAATTGGCAACACTATATATGGACAATATAGTGAGAATGCATGGAGTCCCAGTAAGCATACTATCGGACCGAGATCCCAGATTCGTGTCGCGTTTCTGGAAAAGCTTTCAACAAGCCATGGGAAGTAAAGTGACTCTTAGCACGGCCTATCACCCACAAACCGATGGCCAGACAGAGAGAACTATCCAAACCCTCGAAGATATGCTAAGAGCTTGTGTATTGGACTTTACTGCAAACTGGAGCGAGCTTTTACCGCTAGTTGAGTTCGCTTACAATAACAGCTATCATAGTAGCATTGGGATGGCGCCATACGAAGCACTCTATGGGCGCAAATGTCGATCACCTTTATATTGGGATGAAGTAGGAGAAAGAGCTATCACAGGACCCGAGTTAGTGCAAGCTACTACCGACACGAGAGCTATCATCAGAGATAGACTTAAGACAGCCCAGGACCGACAGAAAAGTTGGGCTGATTTGAAAAGGAGACCAGTGGATATTGAGATTGGTGAAAAAGCATACGTAAAGATTTCACCAATGAAAGGAGTAATTAGATTCGACAAAAGGGGAAAGTTGAATCCAAGATATGTGGGACCATTTGAAGTTCTAGAAAAGGTGGGAACGCTAGCCTATAAAGTAGCACTACCACCAAGTCTGTCGAGAATTCACAATGTCTTCCACGTATCACAACTAAGGAAATACATTGCTGATCCAAGCCATGTACTGGAAGCAGAACCCTTAGTAACTCAAGGGAGCTTGGACGAAACTTTGAAATACGAATCCCTATCCGTATCCTGGATACCAAGAACCAAGTTCTGAGACGAATGACCATTCCATACGTTAAAGTCCTATGGTCAAACCACACCGAAAGAGAAGCTACATGGGAAGTAGAAGAATCGATGAGGGAGAAATACCCCTACCTTTTCCAAGATCAAGTCGACTCGAGTTTCGAGGACGAAACTTCCAATAAGGAGGGAGGGATGTAAAGACCCGGATTTTTAGTTATGGGTTAACTAAAACATGATTAAAAGAGTTTGAAATTTCCTAAACTCTAGCCTAGAGTTTCAATACATCAAGGAGTCTTTAAGCTATACAACTCATCCTTTAATTCTCGATTTTCAGCGCATTAATTCGCTTGGCTTCGGAATCAATATCTATCGGTTTTGTTCCTAGATTTCGAAGACTCCAAGCCATATTAAAACACCTCCAATTAATCAACCAGAATCCATTGCTCACCTCAATCTTTCTGCACGTTTATCCGAGGCAATTCGAAGAGTCCAAGCTATCAACTCTTTCGAAAATTCCCCTCTTTTAGCAGCAACAAAGATCGAAACAGAGTCAAACTCCACCTAATTTCCTCTTCAAATTCTCGATAAGTCATGGCAAGGATTTCAGCTTGTTAGTTTCGAAGCCACAAAATCGTCCCAGAATCTACTCTATTAGCATCATCATTCTGCTCAATTTTGGACTGATAAATTCGAAGGATTTCACCTCAACAAATCTCTTGATAAACTTGCACAAGAACTTCATCTTTAAGCCTAGTATTTAGCCTTCTTCCACCTCTCTAGCATCACTCCAAAATCGTTCCAGAATCTGTACAGATTTGCTCCCAAAGTTTCGAAAATCCTCACCTTATTGTTCCAGATTTATTCCAACCAACCTTCAGCTATAAATATAGGTGCCAACCTTGAGAGATTTACATCACAATTTCCCTTCCTTCTCTGCCTTCAAAAAGCCGAGAACTCCAGAAAGTCTGTCCAACAATTCGAAAGAAATTCCTTCAACATTCTGCACGTTTACTCTAGAATTCCTTCAGAATTCGTTCATCGATTTTACAGAAACTTTTAAGCATCACTCTTCGATATTCCTATAACCGAAAGCCACCAAAGTCAGTTATAATTCTGTCCAAAATTCCTTCATTTTTCCAGCAAGTTTCGAGAACTATAACCGAGCCAAGTTTCAACACTTTGTTCCAGCGAAGTGCAACCAAGATTCTGTTGGAATACGTTTAAGCAATCTGTTCGAATTTTCAGAATTTGATTCAAGCTTTGGGGCGTCCTTCTCGTGGTGATCGAAAGCCAAGGAGATAAGAATTTAATTGTTTCATACCTTTGATCAATCAAGCACGATACCAAGCACTGTAAGTGGGCTTTTGCTATAAATATTCGTTTCGTTTTCTAAAATCATATAAGTATGTTTTGAAATTCCAATCGATACGTATTATGTTGAAATTATGAAAGTATTATTTTGTAAGCACGCTAAACTCGAAATCTAATTGGATTTGGATCCCCATGACCCTGATGCGGTGGGATGTAACCGCTAAAAGAACCTTATACGGTGGTAATCCGTTGTTTCTGGATTATCCAGACCCTTTATTCGTGGGTTAGCCGATGTTATGACCTCATCTCTAGGAGGGTTAAGTCTAGAGACTGATATCAGTACCAAGAAGAGAGTAGAATGCTTTACTGTGCTTAAGTATATGAAAATTATGAAACGATATGTTATGTCATGGCTCGTAAGGGCAAATCAAGTATGTTAAGATACATTCATATCGGTTTATGCAAGTTTTATGATCCAAGTTTATGAAAATTATGTATATGTATGATATCGATTGTCCCCCACTTGCTGAGTGTTTTCCAAAGCACTCAACCCCTTACTCTACATACCCAGATAAAGCCGAAGAAGAATTAGAGCAAGAAGAAGAGCACCAATTTTGGGGTTGGTGAATCAAGTCCGCTGCGTAGAACAAGAACTTTTATGTTTTAAAGTTTTCCAAGTTTTAAGACAATTTATTTATTCAGTTGTTAAGTTTTAGTTTCACGTTTTTAATTCAGTTGTAAAGACAATGATTTCTTTATTTATGGAATATAGACTGGTTTTCAGTTGTTATGATATTACGAGGCTTATTGGTTTCCTAGTTGTAATGGAAATCAATGCCGGTGTTATTGACCCCGGTCTCGGGGCGTGACACTTTTTTTTTTGTACAAGGCAGTTTGATCTTTTCGATTAAAATCATGAATTCCTTTTTGACGTATATTTTCATGGTTTAAAATCACAATTTCAACATAATTAAAGAAATTGAGAAAAAATTCTTCAATGCAATAAACTAGCATTTAGTATATTACATAAATAAAGTTGAAAATATTTCGAATGTCAAATTCATAATAACACAATTGTCATTAGGGATGACAATAGGATGGGTCAGACCCGGACTCACTTCAATCGGGTTTGGAAGCAGGGCGAGGCGGGCCATGGGATTGGCCGAACCCGCCCCGCTATACCTTTTTAATTTTTTTTAAAAAAATTTGTTATTGAATATACATTTTACTTCTTTGATTGAACAATAAAGTGTCATTATTTAATTTTATATCAAAATTCATGCGCTCATGTTAAATAAGTTGGACATTTTGAAGGAAATGTGAACAACTTAATAAATATTTAGTAGCTTAAATATAGTTTTACGATGCTTATTATAAATATTTATTAGAGAAAACATGAAATTTAATCACAAAACTCAACTTTTGTGTTTCAAAATTGATTTCTAGCTAATTTTTTTAAAAAAAACTGGAACCGGGGCGGGGCTGGGCGGGTAAACCTGCCGGGTTCGCGGGTCTAAGTAGGGTGGGGCGGGTCCGGGATTTAAGTGTAGCGGGGTGGGTCTTGGGATTGGCCAAACCCGTCCCAAACCCACCACGTTGCCATCCCTAATTGTCACTCCTCGTTAATAAATTAATGTTTCTAGCTACTATTTTTTTTTTAAAAAAGTATTTTTTACTAAACATTTTTAATAATATCCCGATTGATTATATGGATGTGTTTAATTTAATATGCAGATCCATATCTTCAAACATAACCTCTTCGAAATTTGTGGTTTTGCTTTCACATTTTCGGGATATATATATGCACACATATATAAACATGGAGTACTAAAAATAAATTTCAATAACTTATCGGCATTTGCTAGAAACCCCGAACTTGTAGCAGTAATTCTTGTCTACTTCTATGAAAATTTCTCCAAAACTATGCTACCGAGTGTTGCACTTCCGAAAATCTTGATTTTTGTCACAATTTCAATTGCAGCAGCAAATGCTAAAAACCTCCACTTTAGAGAAGCCCCGAAGTAACAACTCTCCCCACTGCCCTTCCATCACTCTTCCCACCGCTGCCGGAAATAACACCAATCTTTGTTTCAACACTAAAGCTATGCATGTAGCAATGACTCTTGATTCAGTTTATCTCCGGGGCTCAATGGCCGCTATTTTATCCGTCCTCCAACACTCCTTCTGCCCGGAAAACGTAGTCTTCCACTTCATCGCCGCCTCCTCCACCAACATATCCGACCCACGCCAAACAATCTCAAACTCATTCCCTTATCTAGCGTTCAGGATTTACCCTTTCGACGACTCCACCGCTGCTGGATTAATCTCAACCGCCATCCGAGAAGCCCTCGACTGCCCGCTCAACTACGCCCGCAACTACCTCGGAGACCTCCTCCCCATATGCGTTCAAAAGATAGTTTACCTCGACTCCGACGTCGTACTCGTCGACGACATAGGGAAACTCGCCGCCACCCCGCTAACAAATGAAGCAGTCTTAGCGGCGCCGGAATACTGCAACGCGAACTTCACCTCCTACTTCACGCCGACATTCTGGTCGAACCCTTCGCTTTCCTTAACTTTTGCGAACAGAAAAACCTGTTACTTCAACACGGGTGTCATGGTGATTGATCTTGAAAGATGGAGAGCTGGAGATTACACAAAGAAGATTGTGGAATGGATGGAGCTGCAGAAAAGGCTAAGGATCTACGAGCTTGGTTCTTTACCACCGTTTTTGCTGGTTTTTGCTGGGAATATAGCGCCGGTGGATCACCGTTGGAATCAACATGGGCTCGGAGGAGATAATTTCTTGGGGCTTTGCCGTGATTTGCATCCCGGTCCGGTGAGCTTATTGCATTGGAGTGGAAAGGGTAAGCCGTGGGCTAGGCTTGACTCTGGTCGGCCTTGCCCGCTGGATGCGTTGTGGGCACCTTATGATTTGTTACGGTCGCCATGTATTCTTGAATCTTGAGGTACCATTCGGGGCTTCCATTATAAATTTTATAGCATTAACTTTGTGATCCTATACATTGTATATATACCTTAGGAGTTCTTAAATAAACATGCTAATGAATTTAATTTATTAATTAGCTATTTCATTTTTTTTAAAATGAATATTATTATTCATCACTGAATTTATTAATTTGCAGGGTTTCTGCAGATGAGATAGTAATAAACAAATATGATAGCATCATGACACAAGAAAGACAAGTGATCTTCTGATCGAAGTTTGAGATCCTACTCTATTGTCCATGTACGTATATAATGTATATACTCCTAGTGAGTATCTAATTTTAGATACATTAACATTCTATATAAACCAAATTAAGGAGTAAGAATTTTAGAATCTTACTCGTATTTTGACGGTGCGAAACAGTTGATTAATTTGAAGTATGTTTTCATATTATTTATAAGTACTTTATACCACATGTACAGATAGAAACGTTGTTGATTCAAGAATATATTTTTGTCTGACTGATACTATATTATGTAGTAATTTGGAGTGTTAATAGTTTGAATACGATGTAAAAGCAGCATGTACTAATTACTAAAGTAAACATAAATTAAAGTAGCCCAAAAGCCTTTAGTTTGTGGCCCTTATCCACTTTTGTACGGTTCCGCTCTACACATTTCTTCTGAAATAAATGGCAATGGGATGGGCCCAAACTCGGATCTGCATTGAATCCACCCCGTCGAGGCGGGTCTGGACCCACTTCAACCGAGTGGAAGCGGGGCTGGGCGGGTCCTGCGGGGCGGGTCCTGGGATTGGCCGAACCCGCCCGGACCCGCCCCGCTATACATTTTTAATTTTTTTTTTCAAAATTATGATATTGATTATTCATTTTACTTCTTTGATTGAACATAAAATGTCATTATTTAATTTTGTATCAAATTCATGTGTTTATGTTAAAAAAAGTTGGACATTTTGAAGGAAATAAGAGCAAATTAGTAAATATTTAGTAGTTTAAAGATTAGTTTTACAATATTTACTAGAGAAAACATGAAATTTAATCACAAAACTCAACTTTTGTGTTTCAAAATTGATTTCTAGCTAATTTTTTTTAAAAAAATAAAAAATAAAAAAAACTGGAACCGGGGCGGGGCGGGTAAACCGGCCGGGTTCGCGGGTCTAAGCGGGGCGGGCGGGGCGGGGCGGGGCGGGTCCGGTTTTATTTGTAGCAGGGTGGTCGTGGGATTGGCAAAACCCGTCTCATACCCGACCCGTTGCCATTCCTAGAAATAAGTGTCATGTGTTCGTTAATTAAATTTTTTATATTATTATATTAGACAGCTAACACCTATAGGCACAACCTATAAATTGGTATCGCTCCTTTATTATTTTTTCTATGTCTAAATAAAGAAATCAGTGTATTAAGGTTGTTTTCCTAGCTTTGATGTACCTCATATGATCAACTTGAGTCGAGCTGTTCATCTTCTTAGTCATGCTCTAGTTGAAAAAAAAATTAATAACTGAGCTATTGCTAGAGTAGACTTTGGATCGAGCTGTTTGAAAACCATTATTCAACACAGACAAAGGGTTTTTGTCGGCAAATCAACCAAGTTCATTTGTTTTCTGATATTTTTTCAAGATTTATTTTTGTGGGTTTGAGGACTAAGGTACCTCTTCGTTCATGGGACCAAAACATACATGAAATAAGAGAAATTTAATAAGGTATTGGTATTAATTAATAATTTGAGTGTCAATTATTATTTAACTCCATTTTATTTTTAATTGCTTGGAAAGATAATCAATATTATACGGCATTTGACATTTCACATCTCATGCATAAAAAAGAACTCGGATTGCTTATTTTTAATTATATTTAAGACTCCACAAGTTACAAGGTTTCAGAAATTGCAAATAGACAGACACCAACCATGTTCTGACGTTATCATCTACGAAATTTTAAATATCAATACATTTCTAAAAGTTCATGTCCATTTAAAAAAAGATTAAATTCGATTACACAAAATTATTTACTCATCATCATAAAAATAATTTTGTGCGATAAATGGGAATTCACAGTCAACACAAAAATTACATATCATGCTACATATTTTCTTAAAGTTTTCCAACTTCTTCCTTTCAGAAATGATTAATTAAAATGAACCTAACATAAAAACTTGTAAATTAATGTGACTTTAGTCTCCAGAGATCAGACATCATTAGTATACAATATTTTGAAAATCTCCTAGACCTAATGATATTAACTTTTTTTCATATTTTTTTCTATAAACTATGTTTGCTTCTTTGAAAGAAGACCATTGGAGCATCGACATTTCCACTAGACTAATTTAGAGGTTGTTATTGTTTTTCAGAAACTGTTGCAAAATTTAACCATTCGAGTAGCCCGCAACCGCAAGGATGGATTTGGCAATTTGCACCCCCCACCTTACCATATTCAAGGGTAAGCACTCGTAAATCAAGGATCAAATGCTAGAAAAAAAAACACAAGAAAGAGATATTGACACAATTTATTATTATTTCAACTCCCCATTTAATATCTTAACAATATTTAAAGAAATAATTGTTTTATTATTTCATTTTTTACCACAATACCCATGCCAAATAAAATAAAAATTCGTTTTTTTTAGTATATGATATATTTACCAATCGATGCATTAATGTTGAGATAGATGCAGTCAAATTTCTTTCCACATATATTCGTGGATGTCATGAATTTTTATGTAAATATATCATTCATTTGGATACACAATTATTATATTAATAGTATAAAAATAACCATAGAGAAACTGGGATTAGTCTTGAAAATTTTATAAAACAACAGTGGAGTAGGTGATGTGCATTAATGTCATACGGAATATGAAGAACTACATTTATGTTTGCTTAAGTAATAATCAATAATAAAAAGAAATAAATACATGTGGTTGGGGTACTAAGCTCCAAGTAAAAGCCGAAAACAGCCAAGTATGGGTGGGATCATTTGCAAATTGTAGGGTTTCACCACAAAGACAGAAATCATAATATTTTTCAATATTTTTTAGGCTTTAAATGTGTTTTTTATTTCTACTTAGAAAATCAGTCAGAGCAAACAAATTTTATGCCAAATCAATTTTCGCGTTGAAAACTCTGAAACAAGTTATGAAAACATCATTTTACAAAGTGATTTCACATTTTCAATTTAGGGACATAACATAAACAAGACGGGATGATAACGAGGCTTATTGGTTTCCTTTTGGTCTTCAATCGGTTTATAACTTATCATAACACTTTTTTTTTGTACAAGGCAGTTTGATCTTTTCGATTAAAATCATGAATTCCTTTTTGACGTATATTTTCATCGTTTAAAATCACAATTTCAACATAATTAAAGAAATTGAGAAAAAATTCTTCAATGCAATAAACTAGCATTTAGTATATTACATAAATAAAGTTGAAAATATTTCGAATGTCAAATTCATAATAACACAATTGTCATTAGGGATGACAATAGGATGGGTCAGACCCGGACTCACTTCAATCGGGTTTGGAAGCAGGGCGAGGCGGGCCATGGGATTGGCCGAACCCGCCCCGCCATACATTTTTTATTTTTTTTAAAAAATTTGTTATTGAATATACATTTTACTTCTTTGATTGAACAATAAAGTGTCATTATTTAATTTTATATCAAAATTCATGCGCTCATGTTAAATAAGTTGGACATTTTGAAGGAAAATGTGAACAACTTAATAAATATTTAGTAGCTTAAATATAGTTTTACGATGCTTATTATAAATATTTATTAGAGAAAACATGAAATTTAATCACAAAACTCAACTTTTTGTGTTTTCAAAATTGATTTCTAGCTAATTTTTTTTAAAAAAAAACTGGAACCGGGGCGGGGCTGGGCGGGTAAACCTGCCGGGGTTCGCGGGTCTAAGTAGGGTGGGGCGGGTCCGGGATTTAAGTGTAGCGGGGTGGGTCTTGGGATTGGCCAAACCCGTCCCAAACCCACCACGTTGCCATCCCTAATTGTCACTCCTCGTTAATAAATTAATGTTTCTAGCTACTATTTTTTTTTTAAAAAAGTATTTTTTACTAAACATTTTAATAATATCCCGATTGATTATATGGATGTGTTTAATTTAATATGCAGATCCATATCTTCAAACATAACCTCTTCGAAATTTGTGGTTTTGCTTTCACATTTTCGGGATATATATATGCACACATATATAAACATGGAGTACTAAAAATAAATTTCAATAACTTATCGGCATTTGCTAGAAACCCCGAACTTGTAGCAGTAATTCTTGTCTACTTCTATGAAAATTTCTCCAAAACTATGCTACCGAGTGTTGCACTTCCGAAAATCTTGATTTTGTCACAATTTCAATTGCAGCAGCAAATGCTAAAAACCTCCACTTTAGAGAAGCCCCGAAGTAACAACTCTCCCCACTGCCCTTCCATCACTCTTCCCACCGCTGCCGGAAATAACACCAATCTTTGTTTCAACACTAAAGCTATGCATGTAGCAATGACTCTTGATTCAGTTTATCTCCGGGGCTCAATGGCCGCTATTTTATCCGTCCTCCAACACTCCTTCTGCCCGGAAAACGTAGTCTTCCACTTCATCGCCGCCTCCTCCACCAACATATCCGACCCACGCCAAACAATCTCAAACTCATTCCCTTATCTAGCGTTCAGGATTTACCCTTTCGACGACTCCACCGCTGCTGGATTAATCTCAACCGCCATCCGAGAAGCCCTCGACTGCCCGCTCAACTACGCCCGCAACTACCTCGGAGACCTCCTCCCCATATGCGTTCAAAAGATAGTTTACCTCGACTCCGACGTCGTACTCGTCGACGACATAGGGAAACTCGCCGCCACCCCGCTAACAAATGAAGCAGTCTTAGCGGCGCCGGAATACTGCAACGCGAACTTCACCTCCTACTTCACGCCGACATTCTGGTCGAACCCTTCGCTTTCCTTAACTTTTGCGAACAGAAAAACCTGTTACTTCAACACGGGTGTCATGGTGATTGATCTTGAAAGATGGAGAGCTGGAGATTACACAAAGAAGATTGTGGAATGGATGGAGCTGCAAGAAAAGGCTAAGGATCTACGAGCTTGGTTCTTTACCACCGTTTTTTGCTGGTTTTTGCTGGGAATATAGCGCCGGTGGATCACCGTTGGAATCAACATGGGCTCGGAGGAGATAATTTCTTGGGGCTTTGCCGTGATTTGCATCCCGGTCCGGTGAGCTTATTGCATTGGAGTGGAAAGGGTAAGCCGTGGGCTAGGCTTGACTCTGGTCGGCCTTGCCCGCTGGATGCGTTGTGGGCACCTTATGATTTGTTACGGTCGCCATGTATTCTTGAATCTTGAGGTACCATTCGGGGCTTCCATTATAAATTTTATAGCATTAACTTTGTGATCCTATACATTGTATATATACCTTAGGAGTTCTTAAATAAACATGCTAATGAATTTAATTTATTAATTAGCTATTTCATTTTTTTTTAAAATGAATATTATTATTCATCACTGAATTTATTAATTTGCAGGGTTTCTGCAGATGAGATAGTAATAAACAAATATGATAGCATCATGACACAAGAAAGACAAGTGATCTTCTGATCGAAGTTTGAGATCCTACTCTATTGTCCATGTACGTATATAATGTATATACTCCTAGTGAGTATCTAATTTTAGATACATTAACATTCTATATAAACCAAATTAAGGAGTAAGAATTTTAGAATCTTACTCGTATTTTGACGGTGCGAAACAGTTGATTAATTTGAAGTATGTTTCATATTATTTATAAGTACTTTATACCACATGTACAGATAGAAACGTTGTTGATTCAAGAATATATTTTTGTCTGACTGATACTATATTATGTAGTAATTTGGAGTGTTAATAGTTTGAATACGATGTAAAAGCAGCATGTACTAATTACTAAAGTAAACATAAATTAAAGTAGCCCAAAAGCCTTAGTTTGTGGCCCTTATCCACTTTTGTACGGTTCCGCTCTACACATTTCTTCTGAAATAAATGGCAATGGGATGGGCCCAAACTCGGATCTGCATTGAATCCACCCCCGTCGAGGCGGGTCTGGACCCACTTCAACCGAGTGGAAGCGGGGCTGGGCGGGTCCTGCGGGGCGGGTCCTGGGATTGGCCGAACCCGCCCCGGACCCGCCCCGCTATACATTTTTAATTTTTTTTTCAAAATTATGATATTGATTATTCATTTTACTTCTTTGATTGAACAATAAAATGTCATTATTTAATTTTGTATCAAAATTCATGTGTTTATGTTAAAAAAGTTGGACATTTTGAAGGAAATAAGAGCAAATTAGTAAATATTAGTAGTTATAAAGATAGTTTTACAATATTTACTAGAGGAAACATGAAATTTAATCACAAAACTCAACTTTTGTGTTTCAAAATTGATTTCTAGCTAATTTTTTTTAAAAAAATAAAAAATAAAAAAAACTGGAACCGGGGCGGGGCGGGTAAACCGGCCGGGTTCGCGGGTCTAAGCGGGGCGGGCGGGGCGGGGCGGGGCGGGTCCGGGTTTTATTTGTAGCAGGGTGGGTCGTGGGATTGGCAAACCCGTCTCATACCCGACCCGTTGCCATTCCTAGAAATAAGTGTCATGTGTTTCGTTAATTAAATTTTTTATATTATTATATTAGACAGCTAACACCTATAGGCACAACCTATAAATTGGTATCGCTCCTTTATTATTTTTTCTATGTCTAAATAAAGAAATCAGTGTATTAAGGTTGTTTCCCTAGCTTTGATGTACCTCATATGATCAACTTGAGTCGAGCTGTTCATCTTCTTAGTCATGCTCTAGTTGAAAAAAAAATTAATAACTGAGCTATTGCTAGAGTAGACTTTGGATCGAGCTGTTGAACCATTAGTCAACACAGACAAAGGGTTTTTGTCGGCAAATCAACCAAGTTCATTTGTTTTCTGATATTTTTTCAAGATTTATTTTTTGTGGGTTTGAGGACTAAGGTACCTCTTCGTTCATGGGACACAAAAAATACATGAAATACCAGAGAAAAGCATAAGGAAATGGTGTGTTTCAACTTGATTAAATATTGAGTGTCTTGTAATTGACACGACACCTTCACTCTAAATTTTAAATTCTGGACTTGAAAGAGTGTCGGTGGTGCCACATATTAGGTTGAAGGAGAAGTTTGACATGTATGACGTCACGCATTCTTGACAAAACAGAACTCGGATTGCTTATTTTTAATTATAATATCTAACCGACGTCCATAAAAGTGTGTGAGGTTTCAGCCTAAGAATCTGCAAATAGACAGACTAACCAACCATGGCTGAAGAAGTTTTCAGCTATTATGAAAGTTCAGTTAGAAGTCGAATGGAACAAAATACATTGTCTACAAAGTTGAACTCTCGCCATTCTCACCGGAAATATAAAATAATAATAATAATAATTATTATTATTATTCATCATAAATATTTTTTTCTGTGTACATATAAATATGTATTTTGATATAAAATGTGTGAGGCTCACAGTCAAAACACAAAATATTACACTATTTATACAACTTATTTTTATCATTAGCCATATCTTTCTTCACTTTCAGAAATTTTAGTATTTTGATCCTATGAAGCTAATGAGCATACTAACATGGAAAACTTCCGGTAAGCCTAATGTGATCGAGAGTCCTCTTGAGATCAAACTCGAGTACGGACTTATTGCCTTGCCTGAAACCATCTCCATATGCAGCTGAAGTGTCTGATTCAATCTGGTGCTTGAAAAACTCACCAAGTTTTTTCTCGAACTGGGATCGTTTGCCCTTCTTTGAAGAGCCAGACGATGATGAGGGAGATGAGGATGAGGAGGAAGCAGTAGACGAAGATGAAGTGGATGCCATGTTACTACCAGAACCAGCAACTATTTCTGAATCCAACCACATATGAGCTAGCACCTGGCAGATACCTTCTTCGACATCCGGACTTAGATTTGGGTAACCTGAACAGAAGATTAGTTCATACAGTAACTTCCGACTCATCAAGTCCAGGTCAGTTTCCATAAGAATCGTGGAATCAAGAAGAAAACCAATCACCTTTAAGTCGCAACCATGCATGCATCATCTCATGGGCAAGAATTGATCCGGTCAATAACCTGAAGAAAATTGTGTTTTTTAACTGTTCCATGAATTCAAACCACAAGAATAGCTATACCGAACCAAAGGAGAAATGTCTTACCTTGGAAGACCATATAAGATGAGAATTGCCGTCACTTCACATCGACGAACGAGCCTATAAGGTTCAGTGAACATGTCTATTATTTGATGGCCACCAATTCGTGGACGCCTCGAAATCTGAAATTATAGTAAATTATCATCATAAATTTTAACCACGCTAATTAGTCGTACTTGAGATGGATGATCTTCAGAGATGTTCATACCGTGCTAACGGTTTGTTCTTCCGACAAGCAAAGACCTCTTGTCTCAGGCATGTGATGATGACCCTGACCGCATAACAAATTATAAAAAAACTCAGCTAAAAAGTGTTAAAACTTAATTGATTCTTCATTATCTATAAAGCAAAAACCCTACATTTTTCTCCCCTTCCATGGCTTCATTTAGTGCATGTCTCTCAACCAGGAGTAAAGGAATTTGCTGCTCCAGTTTCATGTTTAAAACCTTCGTAAAATTCTTGTATTTCAAGGTAAAGTGGTTGGCACTCATGGGTATCCATTATCGAAGAGTCCAAACACTCCAGACAGAGCTTCCTTCCATCGTCAAGAATCAAATATTTGGCATCTACGGGCTGCATAGAGGGAGTTTTGCAATGATTGAGTATGTTAAGAATGACCATGATTGTAGCCCGTATTATGTCGAGTTCATGAATATCATAGCCCGTATTATGTTGAGTTTAAGACGATCGAGTCCTGATAAACTTTCTTATTCTTTAAGGTTCTCACAAATAATGCTTTGCTTACCTCCATTCTTTCGCAGCTGCAACAGCGAGGTGTTCCATCATGCTCATGTGAAGGGCAATACTTCTGATGCCAGAAAGGATGTGCTCGATACTCAATAAGGCCAGCCACATTTGTTGGGATCTGTATCAGAAATAAAAAGAATTTGTGTGGTACACAGGGGATTCACAATGATCTTAGAGTGCTTGAACAATTAATAATCTGTATATTTTGCACTACATATCAATCTGAAGGATAAGACACTTACAAATTTTTTACAAACATCACACTTGGGGTGATGCAGGTCCTTGTAGCAGGATTTATGGTAAGGACGATTGCTAAACATTGAAAACTGAAACAGAATTTACTTCAGAGTTCAAGGATGTAAAAAGCAATATAAAGGAACATCTAGCTATGATATCAAAAATAAAATCAGAAGACTTAATTAAGAATTAGTTCAACACCTCATAATCGGAAATCGGCTGATTACAAGCATGGCAACAAAAACAATCAGGATGCCAAACAGCTCCCATGCAACTCAAATATCTTCCATGGCCGATTTCACTGTTACAACCAGCACAGATTCTACCAATAGAAACCGTCAGTTCCAGATGAAATAGGAATAAACTATTTCACAGGAATGCAATTGCAGTATGGAAATGCAATTTTCTTGCACTAGTTTGATTATGTGTATTTCTATTCGCTTATCGATCTACTTTGATATTTGACTTAGGGCATCAATAGAGGTGATGCAAATAATTTTTTTAGTAACTTTACATACAATGTTTCTAATGCTCCAAGTTTCACTCCATTCCCCATAAAAAATATTTCGTTCAGTCACCCTACCTCGACCATCGTCCAGTCTCACCCCCCTCTACCATTTTTCTGGATTTGTCATTGATTTGACTAATGTACATATAATCACATCGAATAAATAAAAGTTCTATAAAAATGCCCAAAAGGAGAGTGACTACCTGTATCCTGGAAGATAGTGGAATGGATTAGGTGGAAAGAAACTTCCATAATCATATCGAGGTGATCGAGATGGAAGTAGCCGAGGAGGTGATCGAGGTGGAAGTAGCCGAGGAGGTGATTGAGGTGGAAGTGGCCGTGGAGGTGATCCAGGTGGAGGTGGCTGTGGAGGTGATCCAGGTGGAGGTGGCTGTGGAGGTGATCCAGGTGGAGGTGATCCAGGTGGAGGTGATTGAGGAGGCGATTCCGCATTCAAACTTTCTTGAAGAGCCCTAGCAAGCTGTTCATCTTCTTCCAAATGAGACTCACTATCTATTTACCAGCACATTTGAATAAAATAGCAAGTCACTATATTTGCAATCCAAGCATCAACAAACTTCCAGAGCTTTGACAACATTTCTTAGTTCCAAAAAAAATTAGATCGTTATACATCCCAGAGCTAATAAAAAAGATTACAAATTATGTTGAGATGCCAATATGGCAATCACAACATACTAAAGAACTTTTCGAACAGGTATTAAATTTCACAGTTACACAATTCGTAGCTTCTGGACTTACCTGTTACTTTTTCCCCATTTTCATCCTCAGCAATAGAAAGGGCAATTGCTCGATCAATTTCTTCCCTGTCGAACTCTGACCAAGATTCCTACATATAATGAGATAAAAATGAAACTCGACATCATCAGATACTGGAAAGATCTCATAAAAATGTGGAAGAAATCAAAACAGTAAAGCTCATAAACTAGCACAGTAAAAGTCACCGTTGAAGTAAGAGGTCCTTCCCAAATTGTATCATCTTCATATTTCCCATGATATTTCCCTCTCGATATATTGTGGCTGGAACCTTTGAAAATCTTGGTTAGCCACCCCATAATGAAAATTCCTAACAAACTCTAAGATGGCACTTATATCCTGCAGACTAAGAATGGTGAAAGCACAAAAAAAAGAGTCACCAATGAATTTTGTTTTTTTCACAGCAAGGGAAATTAATACGAAGATTTTCAATCAATATCTCAAAATCCAGTCAAATTCAAAGATGTTAGAAAGCAAACAAGAGATCTTAATAAACCATGTTTCTGCAGCAGGAATCCCAATTCAAATAGAACTAATCAATCTTAATTCCATCAAGAAAGATAATCATTCACCAAATTTCATGGCTACAGAAACTCAAAACTTTAAGTTCACGTTTTTGCTTTGATCATCCAATTATTAAGATTTATTCTTCAATACTGGAAGGTTCTTTCAGATATTTGGGTAAGGGGGCTTTCTTGTCCACAACACCAAGAACCAAAATAGGGGAAAAAAACAGAATAAAGTAAACGAAATTAAATTGTGTCAGAAGATTTTACCTCAAGCAGTTGAAGAATCTGCCAAATTTCAAGGGATCTGATAAACCCCAGATCAGATAAGGAATCCGATTCACCAATTGAAAGCATAGTCACCATTAATAACTAGAGTGATGATACCAAAGAAATCCCATTTCCTCACATATCACTCCATACACCTAACAAATCAACCCACAGAAGTTCACTAAAGGGGATATAGAAACAGATCAGATCACTCTATACTCGTTTCTCAGTTGAATAAAACAAGAAAAAAAGTTATTCCTGGTTTAAAATAAAGAACAGAAGTGGAAAAGTCCTACAGCTAGCTATTCTACCCAAACACAAGCCAAAAGGTGCACACTTTTTATTTTGATCAACTATTACAACTAATGGTTGGGCATCGATACTCGATAACTAGTGGGTCTCATTCGTAATCGGTGTCAGATTAATAAGCTATCGCCAAATGCGCGCACTTTCGAGCAGTGATAAAGAGAAATATGATGCAAGAAATACAGATACCTTACGTTAAAATTTGAAGACAATCCAAATGGGGTTTTAGTTTCAGCATTTGTGCATTTTTCTGATGTGGGGTCTTTTGCCTCTAGCAGCCCCTTTTCTTCCACCACCAATACGCTAAATGCCAAGACCCATAACTCTTAACCTTTCCATTTGACAAAGCGTCGGATCTCGCCCACACATTCACATCTCCTTTTTTATTGAATGAATGAGCGAAACGAATCCAACCAAGCAATTGATTCCAGTGTTTTCAAAATCGGATCGGACATAAAATCGATACTCTTACTGGTTACAGGTTCGATCGGTTCAACCGGTGTGACGTCAACATGATGTAATATCTATATTTAATTTTTAGAAAATATTTATAACATGTATTTACAAAAGTTTCAAACGTTCATAATAATAAAAGAAATATCATTGTAGTAATATAGCATGTAGACCAATATGTTACACACTCTTTCAATAATTTCATCTATTTAAGTTTATAACTATTTTTTGTAAATATAAACTTTATATAAAAAAGATTAATTACAAATACCCTAATTAGTCATGTATACACCAAATCTGTATTATATTATTCAATAATGTGATACTATATTATTACAAATACTTTAGTATTGATTATCAAAATTAAGAGATTTTTATTTTTTGATACAATATATTACTTTTTGCATTTATATATAAGACTGATACAAATATCAAAAACATGTAATGAGTAAATGTTAAAACTCATAGTTTTATGGAGTTGATGCAATACAAAATTAAATATAATATATATAAATTAACTACATGGAACCTCTAATCAAGGCTTAAAACCTTGCAAAAAGTTGGAACCAAGAGGGGTGAGGAACCATATCTTGTTTTGGTTAATTTTTGGTTGAGTTGAGTTAGAGTTGGGGTGATATAAAGCATGTTGGTTTATGTTTGGTTGAATTTTCGTTTTGAGTGCTTGCATGATAGTATAATGAAGCCCCTTGTGAGGATCAGGGATTATAGGTGTTAATCCCGGAGTGTTAATAACCCCTAAAGTTGTTTTACGTAGCGATTTGGAGTTTAATCGCGATGTTGGGCCTTCTGGGCTCGTTTATTTGGGTAGTTTGGATCGTTGGATCCCGATGTTGAGATTGTATTCACATTATGGTGTAAAACCTAAGAGTTGGGTTTTTGATGTGTCTCGGAATCTCGGGCGCTTGTGTGAGCACCGGTAGGGGGTTTTGGAGTTAGAGAGAGAGTTTTTGAAAACAGATGATTTTTAATGAATCATGATGTATTTGTGGGGCTATTAGTATTTCGGGGTATTTTGCTATAAATACCAATTGAACCCGAGATTTTAATTAAAAAGTCATTTTCAGCCCCACCTTTCCTTCTTCTCTCTCCCCGCCGAATCCCGTCTGCTACAGCTCCCCCGCGCACAAAAACGCTTCGCCCGCCGCCGTCCCGCCGCCGTTCGGCGCGTGCGACCCGCCGCCGGCTTCGTCTCGTCGAGGCGCAGCTATCCCCTCCGGCAATTCGAAGTTTGGTCGCGTTTCTCGTTCGGATTTTGGCAGAATGCGTCGATCCCCAAAAGCTAGGGTTCTTCGATTTTCGTCCGATTTCTTTCCGATCTTCGTATGGGTAACCTTCCTTACCCCTTTTTCGTCCCTCTCATGTTATTCCCTGCTGATTTGGTGGTATTGTGTTCGAATTTAAGGATTTTGGTTCGAATTTCATGTTGTTTGAGGGGATGAGTTCGAAATTTGGGGGTTTTGGCTTGGGGATGATGATTCTTGTTGTTAATCGATTAATTCATGTTTTAGATGATTTATGATGCTTGGTTGGGTTCGAATTGTGATGCTAGGGTTCGAATTATTGAAGGTGTTCTTGGGCAATTTTTCGATATGTCGCATTCGTTTTCCCTCCCTGCATGTACCCTGCCCCGGGTCCTTTAAATGATTTATTGTCGTGTGTTGACAATATTTTGAGGGCTATGGATGTGCTTGAGCATGGGTTACATGTTCGTAAATAATTGTGAATTATTTATCGTTTTAGCACATCGTTCCACGGGGCATGGAACTCGAGCAAGGTTTGGCTCGGACTTCGAGGATTTAAGGTACGTTTAGCGTACGAGCATAGCTTAAATGATGTTTTATAAGTACGATGCATGATTTAAAATACATGAAATGTTTTACTATGATGGCAACGGGACTTGGTTACGTTATTTTGATTCACATGGTGAAATGCTTGGTGCCGCTATGAAGCGAGCAAATGATGGGTGTGGTTGCTACGGAGCGAACACCGGTAGTATGACGCTACTTTGAAGTAAGAAATGAAAATGTGGTATTCGATTAGATATCTAGGATATCTGTATTTTATTCCCTATTGGTAATGAATAGGAACAGAGACGTAGTTAATCAGAGAAGTGATTAACTAGTATCGGAAGTTAAGGAAATCTCAATATGATATCTAGAATTATGATAATTGCTAGATAAAGAAAGATGTTATGAAATGTTGTTAATTTGAAACTGGTTAGGGTTAACCAATATGATGATTAACTGCATATTCAGGATTTGATGATTTATCTGTTTTGAGAACAGGGTTATTACAGGGGTACGCTAGGATGAGGATGATACCATCCAGGAAGTGTCACATATGTTCCACAATATTTACATTTTCGTAAATTATGTATTATGTCATTATGATTATGAAATTGTGGAATTGGTATGCTCACCCCGTTGGGGGCTGTCTCTGTTGGGGCATGTGAACAGGGTACATCGATGGCTTTGGAGATGAGCTCGAGCTGTTGATTGGATGTACTCCCAGGATCGTGGTACCAGGGCTTGATGGAGAACGGTATCGTATAGAGTACTTATATGCCCATGAGGGTTATATACATATTCATGATGCTCGCATGTGAGCAAGATTATACTTGTATATGGGTTGTATATAAAGTCATGAGCCTTTCTCTCTTTCATTCTATGTTGCATGCAATTAGAGGTAGAATTGCTAAATGATAAGAGAGTCATTGGTGTATTGTGGGTGTTGAAACCCACTTTTGTTGTCATATGTGTGGTGTCTTCCCTGGCTGGGAATTTACTTGATATTGCTGTATTCTGATGAGTATTATGTTTTCCCTGGCCGGGAATTATGTTATGTGTTGTGCTTTTATTTCAGGGATAGCTCTATTTATGGGGAGACTCTGCCCAAATTTTTATAAAAGTCCACAATGTAAAAAGTGGTGTAATGGGGATGGTAATGGACGAACTCTATGAGTCTATTGTAGTTAGGATGATGAACTTATAACATTGCATGTTAAAGAAAATTTTGTAATTGCCATTCAATGGTAAAGTATCATCTGAGTTTCCCGAATGATTTTACTGAAAGCATGTGCCACACATAATGATTAATACGCTAATCAAGGGTTAAGTATACGGGGTCCTTACATTAGTGGTATCAGAGCAGTGGTTGCTCATTGGGGCTGTTGAGGGCCTAGGAAGTTATTGATAGCACATATTTATGCATGATGGCATTAATGGTATACGACATGACTAATTGTTTATGTGCTTTTATGATATGAAAAGTGGTATTGCTAACCATTGTGGTTGCAGGAATCGTGTGGAACACGATAGGATGACATTAATAGTGATGTCTAACACTCTATATGCTACGTGCCAAGGAATCTGATTTTGGAAGAAAATCAGGGAAAAGAAAGATATGACGTATTGTCTGAGGACAGACTGGGTAGACAACCGACAGTGGAATACTTCGGTATGGTCTCAATTATTATTGAATATACTAATGCGTTTGTTCATGTAATGTTCAAGCAAGGAAGGTACGTAAGAGACGTACGGGCATCAGACGGTAAACCATACTTCTATATGATGATGATGTTTATGATAAGTAAATATGATATGATGTTTATGATGATGATTATGATAAGTAAGTTATGATGATGATGTTTATGATGAGTAAAGATGATATGATGTTTATGATGATGATGTTTACGATGATGTTTACGATGATGATGCTTATGATGATGTTTATGATGATGATGTTTACGATGATGTTTACGATGATGATGATTATGATGATGTTTATGATGATGATGTTTACGATGATGTTTACGATGATGATGATTATGATGATGTTTATGATGACGTATATGATTGGGTAAGATGCCCATGTGGTAAGATGCCACACAATGTTTATGATATGGTAAGACGCCATATGATTGGGTGAGATGCCCATGTGGTAAGATGCCACACAATGTTTATGGTAAGACGCCATATGATTGGGTAAGATGCCCATGTGGTAAGATGCCACACGATGATTATGTTATGGTAAGATGCCATATAATGGGGTAAGATGCCCATATGGTAAGAGGCCATACAAAGTTATTATGTGGTAAGACGCCACGGGGTAAGATGCCCATATGGTAAGAGGCCATACGATGTTATTATGTGGTAAGACGCCACGGGGTAAGATGCCCATATGGTAAGAGGCCATACGATGTTATTATGTGGTAAGATGCCACAGGGTAAGATGCCCATGTGCATGAATATGAACCAGGGAAAATGAAAAGGAGTTAATGAATAACCAGCAAGCTTACTCAACTATGATTTCGTACATTTACTGTTATATCTCTAAGATGATGATGCTATAAGATGACGATGCTTATATGATGATGATGTATAAGATGATGATGCTATAAGATGACGATACTTATATGATGATGATGTATAAGATGATGATGCTATAAGATGACGATACTTATATGATGATGATGTATAAGATGATGATGCTATAAGATGACGATGCTTATATGATGATGATGTATAAGATGATGATGCTATAAGATGACGATGCTTATATGATGATGATGTATAAGATGATGATGCTATAAGATGACGATGCTTATATGATGATGATGTATAAGATGATGATGCTATAAGATGACGATGCTTATATGATGATGATGTATAAGATGATGATGCTATAAGATGACGATACTTATATGATGATGATGTATAAGATGATGATGCTTACATGGTGATGATGTATAAGATGATGATGCTATAATATGATGATGGTGTATAAGATGATGATACTATAAGATGACGATGCTTATATGATGATGATGTATAAGATGATGATGCTATAAGATGATGATGCTTACATGGTGATGATGTATAAGATGATGATGCTATAATATGATGATGCTTATATGATGATGATGTATAAGATGATGATGCTATAAGATGACGATGCTTATGTGATGATGATGTTATAAGATGATGATATTTATGAAATGATGATGCTCATATGATGAAGATGTTATAAGATGGTGATAATTATGAGATGATGATTTTAATCATCCATGTCAAGAATTAATGACCATATGCATGGCTATGAAACATGGACAACCAAAGAGGGTTAATGCGATTAACCAGGAAGTATACGTTACCAATTATTTTCATGCATGTCATTGCCTTATGGTGTAACGATGTACATGGACCGTCACGAGTTGACTAGGTCATTCAGATGTCATTGTTGACGTGTATCGTCACTCGTTGACGATGCCTTAGATGCCATGAGTGGGCATGTATCGTCACGGGATGACGATGACGATGGTGTAGGAGATATCTTATTAGGCATGCATCATCGTTACGATGAACAATGCGTTGAGTATACGTATTCAGTTGTATGCCTTGGGTGCCAGTGTCGAACACCAGGTGGTGTCTACGCACTGGTCGACGTGACCCTTTTTCCGAGCGGGTTACTCGAGAAATGGATGAACGCGCTGTACATGTGATTGTACCAGCAGCAATTGTTTGAGGTGATCATATTTCGAGTGATGATACCCTTGAGGTATGCTCGTTGGAATGGCTTTTTGGCCATGTTTTGACGACAGGAGTAATCGTAGAGGAATTACTCGCTTTCCATTGATATGACATGTGGTAGACATGATCACACCACCCATGAGGGTGTAGAATGGGTCCTAAGGGAGTATGATCAGGTTATGTTAAGTACATAGGGACATTGGAGTGTCCAGGGTGTATCGGCATTACAGGAAGGTTGGATAAAGACCCACTACTCTATTGATTTTTTTTCTTTCCACGGTATGGTATGCCGTATGGAAACGTCCATCTGATTGTAGGTTTGAGGTGTACCTAGTGAGGCAGCGACTAGTTTGTCTGCCGCGCGTGTGTAGCACCATGATGGGCTTGCTAGAGCTGTTATACTGCTCATTGGAACCAAGTTTGGCAAATCGTAAGGTGATACGAGGTGGATTGTGGTGGACTCTAGTAGTCACCACGTCATTTGAAGTTGAGGTTGTGTATGCCTCACTGAAACGTATATACGTTTATGTTTAAATCTTGGTGAGACTTGTCTGGGACAGCTCATGATGTTGAAGTACCAACAAGAGAGTCATCAAGTCGTCGTTGATTCGATCTGGGGATCATGTATTTGGGATGCAATGGGTTTATTGCATGACCTTTCAAATTTGAAACTCTGTGGAGTCTCGATTGTTTAATTATGACCAGGATGTGGTTCTTGGGATATCAGGAGGTGGACATCTTATGAGATGTCTTTTGTGTGAATCTGTGGCCGTGAGTTGCCCAATTTGAGTTGCAATGATGCGACTGCTCCTTCGATAGAGGAAGTTTGAAAGTGGAAACCAGGTTTGGTATGTGTACACCGTGGAATACTAGTGTTTCCCTCGTAACGATGTATGTTAGACATCGTGAGTCATGATAGGGATGTCATTGAATGATATCTACGATGGAATCGGGTGCGATTCGAATCCTTGCAGTTTCAGTCGACTAACTGCTTTTGGATTGTTAGCGTTGAGTTGCGCTGACGCTCTTTGACGTTATGATGGATTTGGAAGTCTATTCCACTCCAGAGTTTGACACGAGGTCAACGTTCTCACGGTTGAGGTGTCATTTATGATGCGTTCTTACTGGTTGTATTAGAACGAAGGATGACTGTCCGATCTACAGTCGTAAGTATCGGTTGTTTTGCAGTCATGAGGGACTGACTTTTGGGATGACCCGCATCGAGGTACGTCTGCCTCTTGGGTAATATGTTGGTTTTGGTAAAGTCGCTCTGTTTCAGAGTTTGATGTGAGATAAGTATCCTCGCGTTTATTAATACGATTCTGTTATGGTCAAGAATCGAGGTTATGGCTCCATGTTGTTGTGTAGCCCGGGTGTTACGTGATACACCGGTGCAAATTCGAGGACGAAATTCTTTTAGTGGGGGATATTGTGAGGATCCGGGATTATAGGTGTTAATCCCGGAGTGTTAATAACCTCTAAAGTTGTTTTACGTAGCGATTTGGAGTTTAATCGCGATGTTGGGCCTTCTGGGCTCGTTTATTTGGGTAGTTGGGATCGTTGGATCCCGAGGTTGAGATTGTATTCACATTACGGTGTAAAACCTAAGAGTTGGGTTTTTGATGTGTCTCGGAATCTCGGGCGCTTGTGTGAGCACCGGTAGGGGGTTTTGGAGTTAGAGAGAGAGTTTTTGAAAACAGATGATTTTTAATGAATCATGATGTATTTGTGGGGCTATTAGTATTTCGGGGTATTTTGCTATAAATACCAATTGAACCCGAGATTTTAATTAAAAAGTCATTTTCAGCCCCACCTTTCCTTCTTCTATCTCCCCGCCGAATCCCGTCTGCTACAGCTCCCCCGCGCACAAAAACGCTTCGCCCGCCCGCCGCCGTTCGGCGCGTGCGACCCGCCGCCGGCTTCGTCTCGTCGAGGCGCAGCTATCCCCTCCGGCAATTCGAAGTTTGGTCGCGTTTCTCGTTCGGATTTTGGCAGAATGCGTCGATCCCCAAAAGCTAGGGTTCTTCGATTTTCGTCCGATTTCTTTCCGATCTTCGTATGGGTAACCTTCCTTACCCCTTTTTCGTCCCTCTCATGTTATTCCCTGCTGATTTGGTGGTATTGTGTTCGAATTTAAGGATTTTGGTTCGAATTTCATGTTGTTTGAGGGGATGAGTTCGAAATTTGGGGGTTTTGGCTTGGGGATGATGATTCTTGTTGTTAATCGATTAATTCATGTTTTAGATGATTTATGATGCTTGGTTGGGTTCGAATTGTGATGCTAGGGTTCGAATTATTGAAGGTGTTCTTGGGCAATTTTTCGATATGTCGCATTCGTTTTCCCTCCCTGCATGTACCCTGCCCCGGGTGCTTTAAATGATTTATTGTCGTGTGTTGACAATATTTTGAGGGCTATGGATGTGCTTGAGCATGGGTTACATGTTCGTAAATAATTGTGAATTATTTATCGTTTTAGCACATCGTTCCACGGGGCATGGAACTCGAGCAAGGTTTGGCTTGGACTTCGAGGATTTAAGGTACGTTTAGCGTACGAGCATAGCTTAAATGATGTTTTATAAGTACGATGCATGATTTAAAATACATGAAATGTTTTACTATGATGGCACCGGGACTTGGTTACGTTATTTTGATTCACATGGTGAAATGCTTGGTGCCGCTATGAAGCGAGCAAATGATGGGTGTGGTTGCTACGGAGCGAACACCGGTAGTATGACGCTACTTTGAAGTAAGAAATGAAAATGTGGTATTCGATTAGATATCTAGGATATCTGTATTTTATTCCCTATTGGTAATGAATAGGAACAGAGACGTAGTTAATCAGAGAAGTGATTAACTAGTATCGGAAGTTAAGGAAATCTCAATATGATATCTAGAATTATGATAATTGCTAGATAAAGAAAGATGTTATGAAATGTTGTTAATTTGAAACTGGTTAGGGTTAACCAATATGATGATTAACTGCATATTCAGGATTTGATGATTTATCTGTTTTGAGAACAGGGTTATTACAGGGGTACGCTAGGATGAGGATGATACCATCCAGGAAGTGTCACATATGTTCCACAATATTTACATTTTCTTAAATTATGTATTATGTCATTATGATTATGAAATTGTGGAATTGGTATGCTCACCCCGTTGGGGGCTGTCTCTGTTGGGGCAGGTGAACATGTACATCGATGGCTTTGGAGATGAACTCGAGCTGTTGATTGGATGTACTCCCAGGATCGTGGTACCAGGGCTTGATGGAGCACGGTATCGTATAGAGTACTTATATGCCCATGAGGGTTATATACATATTCATGATGCTCGCATGTGAGCAAGATTATACTTGTATATGGGTTGTATATAAAGGCATGAGCCTTTCTCTCTTTCATTCTATGTTGCATGCAATTAGAGGTAGAATTGCTAAATGATAAGAGAGTCATTGGTGTATTGTGGGTGTTGAAACCCACTTTTGTTGTCATATGTGTGGTGTCTTCCCTGGCTGGGAATTTACTTGATATTGCTGTATTCTGATGAGTATTATGTTTTCCCTGGCCGGGAATTATGTTATGTGTTGTGCTTTTATTTCGGGATAGCTCTATTTATGGGGAGACTCTGCCCAAATTTTTATAAAAGTCCACAATGTAAAAAGTGGTGTAATGGGGTTGGTAATGGCGAACTCTATGAGTCTATTGTAGTTATGATGATGAACTTATAACATTGCATTAAAGAAAATTTTGTAATTGCCATTCAATGGTAAAGTATCATCCGAGTTTCCCGAATGATTTTACTGAAAGCATGTGCCACACATAATGATTAATACGCTAATCAAGGGTTAAGTATACGGGGTCCTTACACCCCTAGCATGTTTCTTTGAACATGATGCATGTTTAATTGGGTGGATTTATTGGTGTGAAAAGAGGTGTTCGAAAATCTGGAAAAGAAATATGGTACCCTGTTTTTGAAGAGCTTGAGTGAGTACTGATTTAGTTGGGCGATTTTGATGCATGTGAGTTTAAGCTTGGGTTGAACTTCGATTTGAATACATTCATGGTAGTATATTGTAGCTCTTAGCATGTTTGTTCAAGCATGTTGTATGTCTTATATGCTAGATTGGATGGTATGAAGATGGGTGTTCGAGAAACCTGGAGAAATCGCGCACACAACGTGTGGCTATCGATCGCTACAAACGCAGCGATCGATCGTCGTAGGGCAGTACCTAAAATCGAAGGCAGGCGATCGATCGCCATAAATGGAGCGATCGATCGCCTCGAGCCAGTGAAGTCTGGCGATCGATCGCCTCGATACATCGATCGATCGCCAGATGCTGAATAGTGGAAAATGATGTTTTTGTTGGATTTTTTGATTTTGGTCTATAAATTGGCATCTAATATTGTGTTGTACACTGGTGTAGAGCCTTCACAGATAGATACACAACGCAGGGGATAGAATCATGCCACATTGTTAGTAATCCTATGAGCATACAACGCAGCGGAATAAAAATTTTAGGATTACAAACCAGCAGATCTATACATAGGTTATCATATCGGATTAATGAATACGAAGGTCTCACCCTTGTAGCGTGTTTGAAGCAGAATCCACGGAGCAGCACCACGTCTTATGCCTTCTCCGAGTCACTAGCAAAACTCGATGAGGTTTGCCTCAACGGTATCCACACGATCAAATCGGGTGAAGGGATAATTTAATAACAAGTTGCTAGACAAGTTATTAAACTGGAACAAGAAACACAATCGATTCCAAATCGAAAGGCACGCCCAATATTTCACAAAATCCTCTTCGGCTATCAAGTGGAAGCCGAGAGCAATTTTGAGGTTGGAGGCCGTGTGCTTCAAGTTTGGATGTAGGTTTAATGATATGAAGTTGTCTTACTAATTAAACACCTTGCAACCATATTATATATGATTAATTAAAGGCTTTCATAAAGCCTCATGGGCTTAAGCCCATGATTTAATTAATCATTATGATTATTAATTAAGACTCCTCTTAATTATTTAATTCATCTCATGAATTTAATTTCCCTTCTCGATTTAATCTTTTGTGCGACCCGATAGGATCTTGTAATGTTGGCAGTGACATAAAATCTCATTTTACGTCTCAAGCATTGAGCGGTATCTAGCAACACATCAATGCTACCCAAATTACAAGAATGTCAATGACTCGACATAACCTTTAGAACTTGTGATAATATTAATCATGTAACTTAATCCCTTTGTCCTTTGTGTTTAGATTGAACACGAGTCATGGAACAGTCATCTCGTATATCCAATCTTTATTTCTTGATCCCCAAGTAGAACTAGAATAAACGAATAAGCTCGATATCTCATATCGACTCATTCGAGCATGGCCATGCATTTTAGTTCTCACTTGATCAAGGGCCAAACACATCTCCTGTTATATAGGAGGGACAAATCCTATCTCGATCAGTCAACATCCCTCTACATAATTCGTAGTGTATCCAATAGTCGCCTTTATAGTATACCCTGTTACGGGTAACGTTTGATGATATCAAGATACATAACTCCTTATGTTGGGATCTCTGATGATCACAAGTCGTAAGGATTTCATACATTATTATTACTATGAGAATTGCATATGACGATCATATAACTATCCATGTTGCATTCTCATGGTGGGTCTGTCCAGTACATCGTTCTCTAACATGTACCCATATGTTGATTTGATATCTCATATCAATGAATAATTCATCGATCAACATATACTAGTCTCTACGTATTATCATTATCCATATTCATGATAATACTTGACTAGGGACATCTTTAAGAATAATACAATATTATTCTAAGGACATTAACATATATATTAATTCACAATGCACAGTTAAAAGAATAATATATAATAATGAATTGCCATTCATAAAACCATAAACATTGTACGTCTTAAACAATCATCTAATGACTTGTCTTAGGGCATATCCCAACAAATCTCCCACTTGCACTAAGACCACTCAGACATATACCTAATGCCTAGAGATCTAGTATGACGATCATGCTTCTGCTGTGACAGCGGCTTCGTCAATGGGTCAGATACATTATCATCTGTTGGTACTTTGCATATTTTAACATCTCCCCTTTCAACGATTTCTCGAATGAAATGGAAACGCCTAAGTATGTGCTTGGATCTTTGGTGAGATCTTGGTTCCTTAGCCAATGCGATCGCTCCATTGTTGTCACAATAGAGTTCTATCGGATCTTTAATGCTAGGCACCACTCCAAGTTCAGAAATGAACTTCCTCATCCAAACAGCTTCCTTTGCTGCATCCGAGGCAGCAATATACTCAGCTTCCGTTGTAGAATCGGCTACTGTTTCTTGCTTTGAACTCTTCCAGCTCACAGCACCTCCATTCAGGCAATACACATATCCAGATTGCGATCGAAAATCATCTTTGTCGGTTTGGAAGCTTGCATCAGTGTAACCCATTACATTGAGCTCTTCCTCACCTCCATAAATCAAGAATGTATCCTTAGTCCTTCTCAAGTACTTTAGGATATTCTTGACAAGCAATCCAGTGACCTTCACCTGGATCAACTTGATATCTGCTCGTCATGCTCAAAGCATACGATACATCGGGACGAGTACATATCATGGCATACATGATAGATCCAATAGCTGACGCGTATGGAATCTTACTCATGCGTTGTCTCTCATCTGGTGTTGAAGGACACTGTTCCTTTGAGAGATAAATACCATGTGTCATAGGCACGAATCCTTTCTTGGATTCTTGCATGCTAAACCTTTTAAGCACCTTGTCTATGTATGTACTTTGACTTAGACCAAGAAGCCTTCTCGATCTATCTCTATAGATCTTGATTCCTAAGACATAGGTGGATTCTCCTAAGTCTTTCATCGAAAAGCAATTCCCTAGCCAAATCTTTACAGATTGCAAGGCAGGGATATCATTTCCAATAAGAAGTATGTCATCTACATACAACACTAGGAAAATGATTACGCTCCCACTGACCTTCTTGTAGACACAAGGTTCATCTTCATTTTTGATAAAACCAAACTCTTTGATTGCACCATCAAAACAAAGATTCCAACTCCGAGAAGCTTGCTTCAATCCATAAATGGATCGTTGTAGCTTGCATATCTTTCCAGCATCCTTTGGATCGACAAAACCCTCGGGCTGTGTCATGTACACATCCTCGAGCAGATTTCCATTAAGGAAAGCTGTTTTGACATCCATCTGCCAGATTTCATAATCATGAAATGCAGCTATTGCAAGTAAGATCCTTATGGATTTAACCATGGCCACTGGTGAAAAGGTTTCATCATAGTCAATAACATGAATTTGTTTGAATCCTTTTGCAACCAGCCGACCTTTATAGGTTTGTACGTTACCATCCATATCGGTCTTTTTCTTGAAAATCCATTTGCACCCTATGGGTCGTACCCCTTCAGGTGGATCAACCAAAGTCCATACTTGGTTTGTATACATGGATTCCATCTCAGATTTCATGGCCTCTTGCCATTTCTCAGAATCATTGCCCATTATAGCTTGTTGATAAGATGACGGCTCATCCTCATCAATAAGTAGTAAATCACCTTGTTGAGTCACAAGAAATCCATATCTCTGTGGCTCCCAGTGTTCTCTTACAGACCTACGCTGGGCTTGTGTCTCTTGAGCAGGTACTTCTTCCACAACAGCTTGCGGTGCCTGCTCTGTTTCCATCTCAATCTCAGGTTCAGTGTTTTCTTGTGGTTGAACTTCACTAAGTTCTATTTCTCTCCCACTGGTTTTTCTAGAAATAAATTCTCTTTCAAGAAATACACCAGTCCGAGCAACAACTACTTTGTTCTCGGTGGGATAATAGAAATAGTATCCTTTCGTTTCCTTAGGATACCCCACAAATAAACACTTATCAGATTTGGGTCCAAGTTTGTTAGTGGCGTGACGTTTAACGAAAGCCTCACAACCCCAAATCTTCATAAAAGACATACTAGGACGCTTCCCAGTCCATATCTCATATGGTGTCTTTTCCACTGATTTAGATGGAACACGGTTCAGTAAGAAAATCGCTGTTTCTAGAGCGTGTCCCCAAAACGATATCGACAGAGCTGCATGACTCATCATTGATCTAACCATGTCTAACAAGGTTCGATTTCTCCTCTCGGATACACCATTCCATTGTGGAGTATACGGAGGAGTGAGTTGTGGGACTATCCCACATTCATTTAGATAGTCATGAAACTCTTGGCTTAAGTATTCTCCTCCTCGATCTGATCGAAGGATTTTGATACTCTTGCCAAGTTGGTTTTGTACTTCATTCTTGAAATCTTTGAACTTTTCAAAGGTTTCATGTTTATGTTTCATTAGGTACACATACCCATATCTACTGAGGTCATCAGTAAATGTAACGAAGTATTGAAAACCACCTCTAGCTTGTGTACTTATTGGTCCACATACATCACTATGTATTAGTCCCAATAAAACATTTGCCCTTTCAACATGTCCCTTGAAAGGGGCTTTAGTCATCTTGCCCATTAAACAAGATTCGTATGTTTCATATGATTCAAAATCAAATGAATCTAATACTTCATCCTTATGAAGTTTAGATATGCGGTTCTCGTTTATGTGGCCCAAGCGACAGTGCCAGAGATAAGTCGGATTACAATCATTATTTTTAATCCTTTTAGTATTTATGTTATAGATAGGCATATCAAGATTTAATACATAAAGACCATTCACCATTTGTGCACTAGCATAAAACATATCATTTAAATAAATAGAACAACAATTGTCCTTTACTATAAATGAAAAACCATACTTGTCCAAACAAGAAATAGATATTATGTTTTTAGTAATAGAAGGCACAAAATAACAATCTTTCAAAATCAATGATAAACCAGAAGGTAAAGCTAAATGATAATCTCCTATAGCTAATGCAGCAACTCTTGCTCCATTTCCAACTCGGAGATCAACTTCACCTTTCGCCAATGTCCTACTCCTTTTGAGATCCTGCACATTTACACAAATGTGAGATCCACATCCAGTATCTAATACCCATGATGAAGAAGTAGATAAATTGACTTCTATAACAAAAATACCTGAAGCGGAAGTCACACTTCCTTTCTTTAGATCCTCCAGATATACTTTGCAGTTTCTTTTCCAATGGCCGGTCTCACCGCAATGGAAACAGTTCCCTTCATTTGCTATCCCTCCCTTTGGCTTTAGTGCAGAAGACTTTGGCTTAGATTTAGCAAAGACCTTCTTTGCTTTCTTGTTGCCTTTAGCTTTGGCCCTTCCTTTGCCCTTATTCACAATAAGGACATTTGTGGCCTTAGTCTTCTTAGTATTTGCTTCATATGTTCTCAACATACCAAGCAACTGTGGTAGAGTCTTTTCCATGTCAGTCATATTGTAATTTACTACAAATTGACTGAAGCTCTCAGGCAACGATTGCAAGATCACATCGGTGGCCAACTCTTGGTCCAATGGAAAACCTAGCTTGTCCAGATTCTCAATGTACCCAATCATCTTGAGCACATGAGTTCCAACTAGGCTTCCCTCTACCATCCTGCACTGGAATAACGCTTTAGAGACGTCATACCTCTCTTGTCTAGCTTGCTGTTGGTACAACTGCTTTAAGTGTTCGATCATATCGAACGCCTTCATTTCCTCATGTTACTTCTGAAGCTCAGAGTTCATGGTGGCAAGCATGAGGCACCCAACATCAAGTGCGTCACTCTGATGCCTCTTGTAAGCATCTTTTTCAGCTCTTGTAGCTGTTAGGGGAGGTTCCTCAGCGGGCAAGGGTTCCTCTAGGACATATTGTTTCTTTTCTTGTTTGAGGACTATCCTCAAGTTCCTATGCCAGTCTAGGAAATTCGCCCCATTTAATTTGTCCTTCTCAAGGACCGATCGCAGTGATAAAGTGCTAGTAACGTTGTTAGTTGCCATGGATATCTACAATATAAATATGCAAAATAAGTTTATGATTTAAATCATTTAACATGGTCTTATATTAAATGATACTCCCACTATTTGTTTGAAAAAATATCAACCCTCGAAACCTTTAGTGGGCCAAGATCCATATTTCGCCTAATCTTGAGTTAGCTTTGGCTAATCGCCCAAGACTCGGTTATTTAGGTAGACAACACTTTGTCAATTACATCACATATAATTCTTGGATAGTTGGACGAACAACACTTTGTTCAATTCATCAAATGAATTATAATCCAACCCATGCCTCTAGGTTCCCAATCCTATTGAGATAACCTAGTTAAGTCGTACCCAATTAAAGTATAAAGGATATCACTTTTATCCTTTCGCGCCTTACTAAGATTGCCACGGTGCTTTGCTTTGGCAAACCCACACATGTACAATCGAAGTTATTGACGAGTACTTTTAATTTTGGAAGGCATCTAAAACTTAATATTTTAGAGGGATTTATTGATCTCATGATTAATTTGATAATTTAAAATATGTCCACTACATATAGTTGTATACATATCTACATATATGTGTAATACTATTATCAAACTAAAACATAAGATAAATCATGCATCAACATACATAATTAAACGTGACATGGTTATAGCCCCTACTAATGATTTTCTCAAGCCAATGAGAAAATCCTATGAGTCAACCTAAGGTAACTTCACAAGCACCTTCCTTTGGCTCCAATTTGTGAATGGCCTCCTCATCCCGGCACGATGCTCCATTTTCATTGATCACCATCAATAAAATAAACTACACTATTTACAAGATATAGAATTCCTCGATTCACATTCGAGGGGAACATAGGGGAGGGATTACATTTAGAATGAAATAGAGAAAGGCACGACACGCAGGTCGTATTATAAATTACAAACATCCACAAATCCTATCTAATAGGTCAAAGGGCTATAACCACGCACCATGCTCAAACAACACATAAAGCATGCATTAACATTTAATTAATTAAATTCTAAACATTTTAAATTTAATTCTAATTAAAACTGTAAAATATTTTTTGAAAAATTATCGTACGCTCGGGACATCTCATGCCACGAACTAAAACGACTAAGACACGAACCACCATGGTTCGAACCATGAAGCACACGGCTGGACCAATAGTGGGCCTAGGGTTCGAAACCCTAGCCCATGGCCGAGCCATGGCTCGTGCGGCGGCGGCGCTAGGGTTCCAAACCCTAGCCGCCTCGCACCTTCATGCATTCTTATGGAATTTTATCGAGCCATCTTGTTTTAAACGCTGGAATTTGTTAGCCACGAGTCACGGTCATGCCATGCACGGGGTTCGCTCAACCATCTCGAGCTAAGGGTTCGAAAAACCTTGCTCTCATGTGGTAAAGCTACTAATCCATGCATGCGTGAACCATTATCGAGTCAAAGAGTTCAAAACTCATCCACGTCTCAAAACTTTAGAAAATAAGGCGATGATGGCCATGCACGGCTATTAGGGTTCGAAACCCTAGCTGTCATGAGCTAGCCGTCACGTCCAATGGGTTCTAAACCCTAATTAATTTTCGACACTTCCATGCACAATTATTAGCCACAACGACTAAGCCATCTCGAGCCAAGGGTTCGAAAACCCTAGCCCTCATGTGGCTAGCCGTGGTGACATTTGTGATGGTGGTTGCCGAAAATTGATGCTCAATAAATATTATTATTCGCCAATTATATCAAATATAATTATTACGATGATTTCATAAACTAAAATTAATTTCATATCATATATGAATTTAAACAGTTTTAATAGCATGCAATATTAATTCTAATATGATTAACACAATTTAATCACATAAATCCAATATGAGCCTTGTACACGGCTCTGATACCACTGTTAGTAATCCTATGAGTATACAACGCAGCGGAATAAAAATTTTAGGATTACAAACCAGCAGATCTATACATAGGTTATCATATCGAATTAATGAATACGAAGGTCTCACCCTTGTAGCGTGTTTGAAGCAGAATCCACGGAGCAGCACCACGTCTTACGCCTTCTCCGAGTCACTAGCAAAACTCGATGAGGTTTGCCTCAACGGTATCCACACGATCAAATCGGGTGAAGGGATAGTTTAATAACAAGTTGCTGGACAAGTTATTAAACTGGAACAAGAAACACAATCGATTCCAAATCGAAAGGCACGCCCAATATTTCACAAAATCCTCTTCGGCTATCAAGTGGAAGCCGAGAGCAATTTTGAGGTTGGAGGCCGTGTGCTTCAAGTTTGGATGTAGGTTTAATGATATGAAGTTGTCTTACTAATTAAACACCTTGCAATCATATTATATATGATTAATTAAAGGCTTTCATAAAGCCTCATGGGCTTAAGCCCATGATTTAATTAATCATTATGATTATTAATTAAGACTCCTCTTAATTATTTAATTCATCTCATGAATTTAATTTCCCTTCTCGATTTAATCTTTTGTGCGACCCGATAGGATCTTGTAATGTTGGCAGTGACATAAAATCTCATTTTACGTCTCAAGCATTGAGCGGTATCTAGCAACACATCAATGCTACCCAAATTACAAGAATGTCAATGACTCGACATAACCTTTAGAACTTGTGATAATATTAATCATGTAGCTTAATCCCTTTGTCCTTTGTGTTTAGATTGAACACGAGTCATGGAACAGTCATACTCGTATATCCAATCTTTATTTCTTGATCCCCAAGTAGAACTAGAATAAACGAATAAGCTTGATATCTCATATCGACTCATTCGAGCATGGCCATGCATTTTAGTTCTCACTTGATCAAGGGCCAAACACATCTCCTGTTATATAGGAGGGACAAATCCTATCTCGATCAGTCAACATCCCTCTACATAATTCGTAGTGTATCCAATAGTCGCCTTTATAGTATAGCCTGTTACGGGTAACGTTTGACGATATCAAGATACATAACTCCTTATGTTGGGATCTCTGATGATCACAAGTCGTAAGGATTTCATACATTATTATCACTATGAGAATTGCATATGACGATCATATAACTATCCATGTTGCATTCTCATGGTGGGTCTGTCCAGTACATCGTTCTCTAACATGTACCCATATGTTGATTTGATATCTCATATCAATGAATAATTCATCGATCAACATATACTAGTCTCTACGTATTATCATTATCCCTATTCATGATAATACTTGACTAGGGATATCTTTAAGAATAATACAATATTATTCTAAGGACATTAACATATATATTAATTCACAATGCACAGTTAAAAGAATAATATATAATAATGAATTGCCATTCATAAAACCATAAACATTGTAAGTCTTAAACAATCATCTAATGACTTGTCTTAGGGCATATCCCAACACACATATTTTGGAAAGGTACGTAAGCGACGTACGGGCACACAACGGTAACATATATTATATGTTCATTATTTGACATACGATAAATGCAAGTTTGTGCATTATGAGTACGATACATGTTGTTAGGCATTGTTGTTGTATATGTATGTTGTGGAACATTTGGTGTGTATTCCACGAGTCAGGGTTATCACAGTGATGATTTAATGCTTACCGCTAAAAATGTGGAGCGAGGGGTGTAGGTCCGCTTGCACCTGGAGGCGAGGTTTACCATACGAATCGATGATAGAAATACTGCTTGTATGAAGAAGCGAGGGAGGGGAGGACCGCTTGTTCTAAAGTTATGAAGCTAGGGGCATTAAAAAATACACGGATGATAAACTGACTAAGGATTGAAGTAAAGATTTAAGAAGTAAAGATATGTCATGACATTTATTTGAAGAAACCATAATATCATATATTGTTTTGATTATGAGTTATGGTACAGGGACAACCAAAATGGGCGTTTTAAATGCATTGGAATTCAGGAAGTATCCTATGCCTATGATTTATGCATTTATGTTTTACATTCATATTATGTTAAATATGAACTATGATGTGCTCATGTGTTGGGGGTTGTCTTTGTAGGTGCTTTTGACACGGAGAACCAGGGTCGGGATTGATACGCTGAGCTGTAAGGAGTGCTACAGGATTAGCAGAATAGAGAATTACTTTTGTATAGCTTCTACAAAGAGTAGAGTAAAGCTACAGTTTAGTAACCGCTTGTTAGGAATATGTATAATTCCTTTTTGAACTTTTGGTACTGTAATCTCTTAAGCTCAGGATTATCAACACAGCATAATACTCTGATTTATGAATGATTAGTTCTAATAATTGCACCTTAGAACCTTGTTTAGATAACGGGGTCTTACATTTAGTGGTATCATAGCCAGGTTAGATAACCAGGGAACGAGTAAAGGGTAGCCTTTAGAATAGACATGACCACGGTTCGTGAACCGCCGGTTGACGGTTCGGAACCGCCGGTTGACGGTTCGGAACCGCCGGTTCGACGGTTCAAAAGAGCTCGACCCTTAACCTTAACCTTCGTAGACGGTTCCGGTTACGGTTCGTGAACCGCCGGTTACGGTTACGGTTACGGTTACGGTTAACCGCCGGTTACGGTTACGGTTCGACCCTTATATTTTTAAATTAAAAAAATTTAAAATTTTATTTAAAATAATTTAAAAATTACTATAAAAAAAAAACAAAGGAAATGTAAGGGGAGGGAGGGCTTGAACTTTTTAAGTTGCCTACGTATCCTCTTAGGGTATAGAGGAATCAAAGCCCACGTAGTTCTCTTACCTTTTAACCCTTCTTACCTTTGGAAGTGGCGTAGCTCAATCACTTCTGTTACCTGTCCCCGTCGTAGTAGTTCCTTCGGTATCAAATTCATCTTGGTCCGAGCTTGATTCCATTCCTTGTTTTCGTTTTGCCGCCCTCGCCCAATCGTCCATTAGTGCTTGTGCCTCTAAAGAATCTGGACTCATTTTTGATCGTCTTACATCCAAAATATTTCCCCCTGCGCTAAAAGCTTGTTCCACAGCAACAGTTGACACGGGGCAAGCTAAGATTTCCTTTGCTATGATTGATAAAATCGGGAAAATTTGTGTCTTTTGTGACCACCACCGCAATATATCAAATTGTTGCTCGCTATCTGCTTCACTGAAATCAAAAGAAGTCGTGAACTAATTATCAAGTTCCTGACTGGAACTTGATGATCCCCTGGGGCGTTTAGTGCGTTCTTTTAACAGAAGTTGTGCTTTGGTGAGTTTAATACCACTAGAATGACTTTGAGCACTAACTTGTAGTTGTGATTCATTTTCTTGTACACCATATTTTAAACTATATTCTCTATAAATCTCATGCAAATAATTTCTAACACGATTTACTACCATAGAAGAATCAATTGGGGAAATATCATCCGGGGGGGATAATGCCTCGTAATACATCACTAACATTTCATGCAAAACATCCAATTTAAGTCGAGGATCTAAAGCAAAAGCAACTAGAAACAGTTCAGGAATATTATAAAAATATTTTTCCCATTTAACCTTCATTGCTACCACAGAAGAGGTTAACAGATAATTAGAAAAATTTTCATTTAAGGTAAGTGCCACATTACAACAGTTCATCAAAACTAAATGAGATGTAGGATAATAAACTCCAGATAATTGTTCAGTTGCATCATAAAATACCTTCAACATTTCACAGATACTTTTACATACATTCCATTGGTGCGAAAAAACATAAATATTAGAGTTTCCACCATGTTGTGCAAAAAATGAACACAATAACTCTCTATATTCATATGACTCATTTAGCAATTTATATGTTGAGTTCCAACGTGTGGGTATATCTCGTGGAAATTTTCTAGGTCGCATGCCATTAACCTTACAAAACTTACCCCATTGTTTCATCAAACTCGGATGGGACCACAAATAAGATAATGCCATTTTAATTGGTTGAATCTGATTATCTAACGATCTTAATCCATCTTGCACACATAAGTTCAAAATATGGCAAATACATCGAATATGAAAAAATAAACCACCAATAGCAGGTTGACAAACACGTTTAAGATCTTCAATACTCAATGTGTTCGAACTAGCATTATCAAATGACACAGAAAAAACTTTGGAAGTTAAACCATATTCTTCTAAAATTACACAAATCAGTTGAGAAATATTTTGTGCGGTGTGTGATTCATTGAACACTCGATATGCAAGCAACCTTTTTTGAATTGACCATGAATTATTTATCCAATGACAAGTAATACCCATGTACGAATTAGTTTGCCAATGATCACTCCAAATATCAGAGCATATAGAAACTTTATTCGTCAAATTACTAAATAATGTAACTAATTCTTTCTTTTGTTGACGAACTAATTTTTTAAGTGTTCGTGTGACTGTGGTCCTAGGAACACGTTTAGCAGCAGGTTGTAGAGATTCATGACACAGATCTTCAAAACCAAATCTAGATGCAATACTAAAAGAAAGATGTTCTACAGAGATAAATTTTGCCACAAATTCTCTTAATTGTGCATCAGTGTATTTGAGAAGTGGAGAGTCGGTACCTTCACTCGAGGAATGAAATCTAGATAGTTGAGTTTGAGAAGAATCATTACCAAATTCCACTGGATGCTTTGTTTCGATATGACGCTTCAAAGATCCATAGCCACCACCACTTTGAAACTTATATGTAGTGGTACAATATTTGCATTTGGCACGCATCTCTCCGGATGGAAGAGTCACCTTTTCAAAATGTTTAGTAAAAATCGATGATTTAAGTGGAGGCATAGATCTTACATTTGGATGCGCACTTTCTTGGGTATCATGTGTAGCAAAAGGATCATCGTCGGTGAATTCAATATCATCAATATCAATATCAACATCGGGTTCGGCACTTTCGAGATATGTCACCTTGCATTTGCCTTTGCCTTTGCCTCTACGTGGATCACTAGGACCTTCCATTGAGTAATTCGAAAATAATACAAGTAAATGATGTATCGAAAACTTAGAGTTGTGTTAAGATTGATGAAAAATGAAATGGGTATGGAGGATATTTATAAGCATAAAAAATAACGGTCACTTAATCCTAGCCGTCGATCTATAACGGTCAAATAATCCTAGCCATCGAATTATAAAAAAAAAAAAAAAAATTTCTTATCGATGAACCGCCGGTTTGTAACCGGCGGTTCATCCTATTGCAACGGTCAGGAGATCCTGACCGTTGATATACAACGGTCAGAAGATCCTGGCCGTTCAATTTTTTAAAAAAAAAAAAAAAAAAAAATTTATGGGATTAACCGACGGTTAACCGGCGGTTACGAACCGCCGGTTCACCTATTGCAACGGACAGGAGATCTTGACCGTTGATATACAACGGACAGATGATCTTGGCCGTTCAAAACTTTTTAAAAAAAAAAAAAAAAAAATAAGGGTTGGAACCGGCGGTTCAAACCGGCGGTTCAACGGTTAATTCGGCCCATAAACCGTAACCGGCCCGTACAGTGACGGGCTGGTTACGGTTCGGAACCGTGAACCGGGTCAACGGTTAACCGGCCCGTTGACCCGGTTACGGTTCCGGGCCGGGCCACGGTTTTTGAAAAACCGTGGGCATGTCTACTTTAGAAACAAGTTGGCTAGGTATTCATTGGTGGGCATGTTTATGCATATGGTGTTATACTAACATGCTTTTGAATATGATTACTCTTGTTATCTAACGGTTTATATTATGAACTGCTTTTGGTATTGTTGTTAACCCATGTGTTACAGCATGACGGCTATTAATCCGGAGAACCCCAATGAAGAGGTGGGAGATGTAGGCAGTACCAATGCCAGTATTGCTCAGTCAAATCCTCTACCGCCACCTGATGTAGGCGTGGAGCCTAGTGCACAAATACTGCTACCAGGGGAGATAAGTTTGACCCAGTTCTTGAGCTATCATCTACCGCTATTTGAAGGGACTGAGACTGGGGAAGCAGCCGAGGAATGGCTTGAGAGACTAGAGCAGATATTTGTGTCAGCGCCCTGTGCACGGACTGCCTGGCTGAGGTGGGCAGAGTTTCAGTTGGCGAAGAAGTCTTCCATGTGGTGGAAGACAACAGTTATGGAGCTGAGGGCTCAGGGTGTGACAGTAGATTGGACTGTGTTCAGGACCCGGTTCCTTAACCGGTATTTCTCCGCCGCTGCCAGACAAGTGAAAGAAGATGAGTTCACCAACCTGAAGCAGGGCAGCATGACTGTATCAGATTATGCCATGCAGTATTCTTCATTGTTGAGGTATGTACCTCACATTGCTGTGAACGGTCATGCCAAGATGAGGCATTTTCTGAAGGGACTGAGGCCAGAGTTATTTGACCGGGTTGTCTCTAACAACCCCAACTCATTCGATGATGCCCTGACCAGAGCAGAGCTGGCAGAGATTGGGGTTAGCGTGTACAAGGAAGCTGTACCCCCTTTCGTACCATCACAGAGACCGGTCGTTGACCGCCTGAGGCCACGAGGAGACCAGTTTAAGCCTCGTGGGGCTTCTTCATCTTCTAGATTTGGTGAGAAGAAATTTCAGAATCAGAAGCAAGTCGGGGACCAGCTCAGGGAAATAGAACAGGAGGGAACAAGTGTGACAACTGTGGAGAATTTCATCTGACACGTGACTGTCGAGGCTGTTATGTTTGTGGCAGGGTGGGCCACCTGGCTCGGGTTTGCCCCAATCGGGTAGGTCAGGCAGACTATGAGCCGAATAGGCCAAGATTTGACGCCAGGACGGCACCACAGAGACAGCAGTTTGCACCTCGACCACCGGGAGGTCAGGCGGCACGACCGCCGCAGGGTCAAGTATATGCATTGACACGAGAGCAGGCAGAGGCAGCTCCGGAGGAGGTGATTGCTGGTACGTGCTATTTACTTATGTACCCTGCATTTATTTTGATAGATACAGGTGCTTCTCATTCATTTGTATCTTCTGCTTTTGTGGAGAGACACCACTTGTGTTCGTCTCTGTTGCCCACGCCTCTTATGGTCTCGACACCCACGGGGAAGCATGTGATTGCAGATCGACTACTATCTTATTGCCTCATTTATTTTCAGGGCAATGATCTGAGGGCCGATCTGATTTTGTTGGATATGGCAGATTTTGACTGTATTGTCGGCATTGATGTGTTGAGCAGATACCAGGCCGTGGTTGATTGCCGATAGAGGATGGTGCACTTTCTATCTGATCAGGGGTTTCAGTGGACTTTCTATGGGGACGGCTCTCGTCCAAGGATTCTGTTGATTTCGGCAGTTAAGATGTCGCGGTGTTAGAACGCGGTCACTCATGCTATCTTATTTATGCCGTGGACGTATCAGAGGAAAAAGAAGAGTTGAGGATCGAGGATATACCAGTAGTTGCGGAATTGACCGATGTGTTTCCAGATGAGATTCCAGGATTTCCGCCTATCAGAGATGTGGAGTTTGCGATTGAATTACTGCCATGGACATCTGCTATTTCCCGTGCCCCTTATAGGATGGCACCGGCAGAGTTGAGGGAGCTGAAAGTGCAGTTGCAGGAGCTCCTCGACAAAGGATACATTCGCCCTAGTGTATCATCATGGGGTGCACCAGTCTTGTTCGTAAAGAAAAAGGATGGTTCGATGCGTCTGTGCATCGATTACAGTCAATTGAATAAAGTGACGATTAAGAACAAGTACCCCCTTCCGAGGTATGTTCCCCGGAGCCCGATTATATTTATCTGGTCGAGATGTTTTCCCTCGAGCTCAGATATATTTATCTGCTCGATATGTTTTCTCTGGAGCTTGGTTTTATTTATCTACTCGAGATGTTTCCTTGGAGCTCGGTTATATTCTATGTGCTCGGGAGTCGAGCTTAATCTATGTTCCCCGGATCCGATCATATTTATCTGCTCGGGATTTTTATTTATTATCTATGGAACTCATTTACATCTTATGAGTATTATTTGCTCGGATGTATATTAATTCTCGGATTTAGGTGAGCTTCATTTGCTCGGATTGATGCATATTGTTGCTCAAAGAAGCTTTATTTGCTCGGATTGATGCATATTGTTTCACGGAGGAGCTTTATTTGCTCGTGATAATTACTATCTCTGAAGATTGGTTGAACTTTATTTGCTCGGGGTGTTTTTTATTGTATCTCACCCGTTAGTATTTGAAGTCAGCATAGTATTCAGTCGACCCAGTCATCTCACGATGAGTTTTATAATTCATTATGGATTTCATATATCATTGCTTGAAGTCGACTCGAGTGACTTACAAAGTCTACAAAGCTTAACTCAGCTTACTATGATTAAAGCGGATTTCCCACAGTTTGGTTTTCTCGGGGATGTCTGCCTACCTACCAATGGATATTATCTCTGATTTATTTACCACTGTCTTTTTATTGGATGGATTCAACCCTCAAAATTCACAAGTTCTGAAGAATATACTGAAACGACAACTATGATTTTATCCGATCTATATAAACCAAGATCTCGACTTTGCTCATCTTGCTTTACTTCAGGGGTGATGTGATGTGGTAGGGAAATTAAATCATATCGGATAAAATCATTGCCGAACCAGAAAATGCCAGAAGATGATGATAATCTGTTCGGTCCCACGTAGTCAAACAGTGATGTAAGACCGGGTCATAGCGGCTAGTCAAGCCGGATATTTCGAACATGTTATAAATGTAACGGGCCATAAATAAAAGGAGCAATTAGTGGCCAAGTTAGTGGATATGATGTGAGGAGTTAGTGGAAATGATTGAGTAATTAGTGTATAAGTGGGATCCGACAAAGATGGATAAAGTAAGGGATGACTTTCTTTAAAGATGAGGTTTTCTCACTTGCAAGAGGGGGCTCTCCCATTGATAGCTCTCGGCTCTTGAGAGGAAGGGAGAAGAAAATTATTCCTTACGTTTTTTATGTCCATTTCTTGTAGAAAAAAAGCCTTGTAAAAATTATGGTTTATAATAAAGATTTATACTAGACTAGGTCCCGTGATTTTTCCTCTCGTTTTGGAGGGTGTTTTCCACGTAAAAATCATGATGTCCTATTTATTTTTTCTATTGCACTTTCTCTACCAAATCATGTCATATATATATATATATATATATATATATATATATATATATATATATATAATGTAGATTGGCTTCAATCTTATTTTTTTTTAAAAAATGATAAACTATACGCAGTGTCGAATTATCTAACAACTTGTGTTCGAACTTAGGGTACTTAAACCAGATATAACATAAAATCCAAATAGGTACTATTCTTGACACCGAGTGGGGTTAGAGATTACATGATTTAATAACACCATTTGGAAGTTCCATAGTCCGCAATTGGAGGGTGATTGGAAATTTTCAACAAAAACATTAATTTGCATTAGTGGCCCACAAATTAATTCTCTATAATTTATTAATTAAGACAATTACACGCTTCATGCAATTATTAATCATACTACGATGAATATTTTATTTAAAATTTATATGCACAAAGTGATTTTCATCGTTTTCTTGAAAAATAACATTGATAAAATAATTTTTTTATTTGCTACATTTTTTAAAGATTTCTTTTACAAAATGATCTTCAAACGCATACAAAAGACAAATGACAAATAAAGTTGAAGATGTTATATTTCAAAGTCATAGTCAAACAAATATTATTTATTTTAAATAATCATTCCCTTTAATATATACTGTACATTCTCCTAAAATTATTAAATTTTGTGTTTTGGTCCCGGTTGTATATTTTACAACAGTTAAGTATAATTAATAAAAGGAAATAATTATTGTTATGATAGGTAACAGCCTGTCATTAATCAAAGCTCTCTGTTCATGAGAGACATGATGAATTGGGTCTTCTGCATTGCTATCTATTTTTTCGTTCTGTTTTTGTGACTATTTCGTCTCTTCACTTCGATTTAAGGTTTCATTTCGTTTTTCTTGTGATAGTTCCCGTTTCCACTTTTCCACTAACCGGTATGGTTTTGTCTCCCATGGGACTCGATGTTGTGGTGGTCGTCTTTCTTCACCAAGATCTGGTCAGGCAGGGGAGATCAATCCGAAAGAGATAAACCAGTAGATATGCTGAATCTTCTTTCTCCACGCCAGCCGACCCATACCATCAAATGGGGGTTAGCTTTTCTATGGAGGTGGTTGCTCTGCAACCACGCCGTCAACCTTGAATCGCTTATGTTGGAACGCTCGAGGTTGGGAGAATATCGAGCGTTCTTTTGCTTACGGAAGTATTTCCGTGTTTTTTCTCCCCTTTTGGTAGCTTTGGCTACAAATCTAGTATATTATTATATTGTGGTTTGGTTGTTCTGTATGGTTGGATATGTCTTTGGGAGACTGTTTATATTTATTGCTATGCCTAATCACTCTCCTTTAGTTTTTTGTGCTTTCTGGTTCGAATCATTCTCGGTGTGTTGTTTCACAGTTGGTTTGGAAACTTTAGCTTGGTAGATATGTCTTTGGTTTTTTTTATATTATTTAATTTTTAGGGAAGGGGGAGGGTATCAAACACGAGACTATTTATATTGAAAAATAGATAATAACCACTATATGTTTTTGGTTACAGGATGTATGCATCTAAATTTCTAACTTTTTGGCTTTGGTTGGACAGTCTAAAATATTTGGCAATTTGTACCTATGACTTTTTTGCTGGTTCAATGGTGGTTTATAGGTTTGAACTCTATATTGAACATGACTATTGGGCTAATTAGTTTTGTGCGTCATCCAGTGTTGATATTTGGTATTTGGATCGATGTTTAAGATTTGGATACGAGAGTTTGCGCGTTTGTTGGACTTTATCAGTTTGTATCTCTCGACTATCCGTCTTTGTTCCTTCCGTTTGATGAAGATAGTTCCCTCCTTCGACCTCATCCTGGACCACATGGTTTGATGGGACCAAACTTTGATTTGACGGTCGTTGAATCCTCCCAGTCAAGTTCTAGCGGTTCTACTCTGAAGGCATTACCTTTATATACTATTTGTTTGCTTTTATTTGGTGTTATTGTATGAATATTAAAGCTTGGAACTGTATATGTTGCACCTCATCGTTTAATATATTTCTTGTTAAAAAAAATACAACTTTTTAAAATAATTTACTATTGAAGTGCATAAAATAAGAAAGAAAATAAAAACTTCTTCTCTCAAATTACAATTCACATTTGTAATTTTTAAATTTCTATAAAAAAACGTCCATTTTATATCATTCAAAATATAAAACATTATATTGGAAATATGTATGAAAACAAAGGTAAATCTTGATTTGTTTAGCATAAGTTAAATCCTCTAATTTAATAAGTTTGCCTACTTTTCGACGCCAATAATTGAATTAGAATGGTCAAATAAAAAAAAAACAAAAAACAAAACTTCCAATTAATCCAACCAGAGCTCCGTTCCAATATGGACAACAGATTGGGGTCTGGCCCATATGTTTATGGATCATAATTAGATATGGCGAGATGTGATGGCCTGTACAATTGAATCAAACTGTTTTAGCGTGAAATTTTGTACGGGTATATAAAAAAAATATGAAATCTAACTTCCAAAACGAACTGAATTCTCGATTCGATTGTTAGATGCTGAAACATACGAATTAATTAAAATAAATACTAAGGATGAAGATGAAACAAATAGGGAAATTAAATTCTTTAAATATATAAATACAAGATTAAGTGGCTGTTTGTAAATGCTTTAGTAAACTGCTTATCAGCTTTTCAGATAACAAAACAGAATTTGAGTGTTTTATTTCCTTGCTTCTGCTATTGATTTTCTAAAAATAAGCATAAAAAATAGAAGTTGAGAAGCAGGTCATGCCATGATTTTGACTGCTTTAAGTTGTTTTGTGGCAATTTTATAATTAATTGAAGTTTATTAATCTGTTTTTTTTATTTAAATAGCAAACACTCAATGCTTTTGCTTAAAAATAATTTTTTCTAACTTTAAGCAAAAAAAACATAGAAATGTTTTGAATAAGCAATTGTAAATACATCCTAACCCACTAATAAACTGATGGGTTAAATCTAAAAGCTGGATAATCTAAATCTAATTGCTAAAAAATAGAACTTGAAACATTGAATTAAAACTATAAACTAAAAAATCTGCACAGAATTGTTGGATTGAATTAAAAAGCAAAAAAATGTATAGAGATCATTTATGTAGAGAAGTTTTTCTTCCCACTTTACTGTACATTCATGAAGATGGAATAGTGATTGATATCATGGCCATGACTTGGTCAATTGTTAAACTTTCCAAACTATTCAACAAACCGTAAAATCATCAAATCCCATCTTTCCTTCAATTGTGTGGATTCAAATTAATTCTTCTCGGGTATGTACTATTTAGTTAAAAGTATCAGCGTTCACAATCGTGGCGCTAACAAATATGATGCGAAGATCTCAAAATTTGAAGATGATAAGGCTACCCGAGATCTTCATACTAGCAGAGATTGTGAGGATATATCTAGTGATAAGGAGAATTCAAAGTGAAGGAGTGATAAGATTGGATATATCCTCACATCATTTGAGATTCAGTTGGAACGAGTTTGAGTGACAATGAAGACTGGGAACAACTCATTCAAACCAGAATAATAATTCAAATCAATGAGAAGATAATGCAAAAACATAATCTTCAAGATTCAGCACCAACAAATATTGTTGGTATCCGCTTACAACTTGTGTTTAGAGGCGAACCCATGAGGTGCGTCCGCTCATTTTCTTTTACCTTTATTTTTTTAAAAAATAAATTTTTTTACACCTCCAATTTTTTTTGACTATTTAGTATTATAAAAAAAATTTCACCTCTGCTCCCACAAATTTTTTTTTCCTTGGCCCACCCGTGCGTGTCATACACTTTTCATAGTAATATATCCTTGAAAAATATAATAGCCTAAAATTCAATATATCTCAGAAAAGGTTGCCAATTACACTACATGGAATAATTTTGAAAACCCAAGTGTTTAACTTATATATTATCATTGGAACCATCCCCATCTACCATAGCATATGTCCCAGTCAGTCAGCCTACTTTTTTCCCTTAGCATTTGGACCACCGCTCCCACGTGGCCGCGACCACCCTGCTGTCTGCCGCCACCTTCAAACGGTGGAGGACAACCGCAAATGGGGATCATATCACCAAACAGCAATACGCCCACTCTTTTCTTCGACAAGGTCCTTGTCTTAATGGGCCCCAAAGTTGCCAAAGCCCATATTTCTTTTGATGCTTGTCTCTCTCTTGCATTCTTGTTTATTATTATTTTTTTCTTTTTATCCTAACAAGAACTCACCCCTTTTAATAAAGTGATTTATAGATTTCGATCTACACAACATGCCTTTATTTGCTTTGAAATTTTGAGTTCCTTTTCGTGTATTGATAATACAACATTCTATTAATGAGTTGAACATAATAAAAGTAAGTATTCTTCGCAATACAAATGACAAAGATCTCATCGGTCCTTCAAATGTAGCTCCTACTTTCACAAGACTATTGAAAAATTATTTTGCTGATACGATGGTTGACTATTTTTCTTGCCAAATTCAATCATTTATTGTGAAGTTTAACATTGGTTATATTAGAGGACAAAAATAAGAAAAAAAACGGTAACTTACCGAATGCTAGATTTATTTATACATTGACAATAATACTGGATACAATTCGTGGAACATATAAAATAATTTGGACATAAAGTTGGGTAAAGTCGAGACGAGAAATAGACCTTTTTTTTTATATATAAAAAATGAATTTATCTCGCGGAACAGGAAAATCATGATTCATCCAATACACATCAATTTAGACATAAGAAACCAAAAATCTACTTATGAACGTTAAATAAGTGTCTTGAAGTTGCTTGAACTCGAATAGGAAGAGAAAATGTAAGAAAAATGTTAGGAATTGTTGAATCCAATTCCCGACCAATAATGACAACTTGCACGCCCAATTGGATAATACGATCACAATATGCACTTGAACCAACAAAACTTAACTTGAACATTTGATAATGTGTTTACAGAACTCTATGACTTATGGCATGCACTTCCATGAACGATAAAGGCAGCTTATTATAGGCACAAATTAAGCTACACAATCAAGATAATCACACGGCAAGAATCAATCAATGAAATGCGTAGAGAAAACAAGAAAAAACACGACGATTTTTACATGGTGTTGGTGTTCGATCGTAAAATGATCTACGTTCATGAGAAGCTATGTGGCTGCCGGAATTTACGTCGGTGGCGGCGGATATCTCTGTGAGATTCGGGTAAGACCCAGGAGAAGGGAGGTTGCTCATGAACAAGATGATGGATCTCAAATGGTATTGGCTGTGTGAGCTAGGTTGTAGAAGAGAGGTTCTAAATAAACAAAAAAGATTTAATTTTTATATATACTTAAAGATAATTTAATTTAATTACAATCTCGATCTATTCTTACAAAAAATCTGAATCCAATTTAAAATTAGAGGAAATTTATGTATGAATTGATTTGTCGTGCTTATTCAACTTGATGATTTCCCCCGTTATGAATTTATAAGTGGTTGATTTCAATTTACTTTGTCATTTTCATTATTAGAGAATTCGAGAATTTGGAAATTTCTGTCGTGATGTTGATGAAACATTATTAAATCCATATTCATTACGTCATACTGATTCTGTTTCAAATGCATGAATCAATACAGGTGTTCAATTTAACATTGATTTATATCCATAACCATTTGTTGGAGATCAATTTTCTCAATGAGGTCTCGAGGGAGAGTATATTGATGATTTGTACCTTCATGTCATTCCTCATGATATTAGCATCGGTGATATAACATCTATATAACACCCCTAAAATCTCAGGTATAAAATAATAATAATAATAATAATCATAAAATTAAAGTTATATTAATAATTACGATTTAAGATTATACATATTGATTTCATATGACATATTGTGCTTCTCAGGTAAAATTCCCTCAAGAACCGAACTGTGATATACCGAACAGAGTAGCACCGAACAAGATGAATACCGAGCACATGATAGCCGAACAACTGTTAAACCATCCTCGGGATTCTAGTCAAAGATTAGCGAAAGACTCGGTAATAACCAACAAATTAACCGACAGTGATAAATGTGCATTAATGGGGTGCGGATTTTTCGGACATACTCGCTAAATTACCGCCACAATCAAAGGAGACGGGTTCCTAAACTTTCCCGCCAAGTAAACATAGTTATCGAGCCTATAAATACCCACTGAGAGTCTCATTTGAAGGGTTGGACTTTTTATGCGTAAAAGACTCCAAAGAGAGCATACTTATTCTGTTCGGTCATCTCTATTATTTTTTCAGATATTCTTGTGTAATAATTATGTAGTCGTATATTGTGTCAAAAGTCATGTAACAAATCGAGATTGTGATAGTACAAATTATATTGGACTAAGTCCCGTGGTTTTTCCTTCAATTCGAGGGTTTTCCACGTAAAAATCTTGGTGTCTTTCCTTTATTTTTCATAAACACTTGATTCTACCAAAGACGTAAAAATAACGGATCGCATCATTGGCGCCATCTGTGGGAATTCAGAGTAAAGACGTTGAAGTAAGAAGATTTTAGCAAGAATCCAAGACGAGATGGCTAGAAGTAAGTGTCGAGGGCAAGCTTCGAGGAGGAATATGCCAAATCCCTCCCCATATTCGTGCCCGGGGCTAGAAGAAGAAGCAGAATGTGCAGGATCATCTCAGAATGTTTCTCGGGCATTTCCTACTATAGGAATACCCATGGAACAATTAACGGAGGTAATTGCCAGGACCGTAGGGAAGTCATGAGGCAGTTTATGACTCCTCCCCATCGAGAAAAGACCATAGAGGAAGAAGAAGATTCGGCCTCCACAAAGGAGTCAGAAGAAGAAATTAAAGAGGCGAAAGATCTTCTCAGTCATTTGGATGATGAAGCTGACAAAACTTTACATCACCAAATGGAGGATTTAAAGGACTAGCTGCAACAGATGCGCAACAAGATGGAAGGGCGTATATACCCAGCACAGAGGATCACCACATTTGCTCTCCAGGTTATTGATGATCCCCTACCCTCCAATTTCAGAACTTTATATGTGGGAAATTATGATGGTAGCACAGATCCGGATGAGTATCTATCCCGATTCGAGAACGCTTCACTCCTTCACCAACTCACATATAGAGTAAAATGCAGAGTCTTCTTGACTACACTTGCTGGCGCTGCTCAATCCTGGTTTAACCAGTTATCGTCAGGGATCATAGATTCTTTCCCTAAATTTAGCTCCTTGTTCCTTCATCAATTCACGAGCAGTAGGAGTTGCAAAAGAACAGCCCTGAGTCTGTTCGGGCTCAAGCAGATAGAGAAGGAATCCATTCGAGATTTTTTGAAGAGATTCAATCAAGCATGCCTTGATGTCCCTCATGTTACCTCCGAAATACTGGTCAGCGCATTCACTCAGGGACTAAGAGAGGGAGATCTGTTTAGATCTTTGGTGAAAAAGCCACCTTCGGATTATGACGAGTTGTTGGGGTGAGTTCTAAATACATCAATTTGGAAGAAGCCCAGAAGATGAAGCAGAGAAAAGAAGCAAAAACTGGTGGTGAGATCAATAGGAAGGATAAGCAAGTAGAACAGCCCAAAAGAAACTTTGACCAGTACCATTCCGAGGAGGGCATTTTCGAGCAGAATGATCTGATAGGTGTGATGGAAGGCGAGGACCCAGCGATGGATTAAGGGGCAACAATCCCCTTCCTCGGAATAACGCTAATCCTGGAAGAGGGACGCCTCAGCCAGTCCCGTGGGCAGTTCGGGGAGAAAGATCAGAGGGGGGTAACCGGGCCATCGGAAAATGGGCCTTAAATAATGTTCCTAACCGAGGAACTATACATATGATTTCTGGAGGAATATCATGTGGAGATTCAAACCGGGCAAGAAAAAATCATGCCCGAAAGCTCCAAATATTATCCATCGATCCAAATTACACACCCGATGGTCCTTCCATAACTTTCGGACCCGCAGATCTGCAGGGGATCCACTTCCCCAATGATGATACACTGGTTATCTCTGCCACGGTGGCCAATTACAATGTACAAAGAATCTTCGTGGATACATGGAGCTCAACTGATGTACTTTTCCTTAATACCTTGATCCAGATGGAATTGGGAAGCATAGCCGTACAGAAGGTGAATATCTCTTTACATGGATTTGTCGGGGAGGTCATAAGCCTAATAGGACAGGTGTCTTTACCAGTTACGTTGGGTGAGGAACCGATGGTAAAAACAAAGATGATTAATTTCCTCATAGTGGATGCAAATTCCTCGTATAATATAATATTCGGTCGGCCGGCATTAGCTGCTTTTGAGGCAATTGCCTCTACTTACCACTTAAAATAAAATTTCCAGTAGGGCGAGAAGTTGGGCAAGTAGCAGGGAGTCAAAGCTCGTCGAGAAAGTGCTATGTACTGGAGTTGAGACAGGAGAAGGAAAAGAAAAGAGAAGGAGGCGAGCGAGTAGACAATAGTAAGAGGAAGTGTGAAAAGTTGGAGGCAGAGGAGCGAGTAGTTCCTGAACTTTGTGCCGCGTAACACTTATCTCCTGGTGTTAGGTGACAGGATATGATACCATTTTGTCATGCCGCGGGCCTAGGCCCGCGCAAGCGCGACTGCACACAATGGGGTTCTATAACAACTACTTCGTATCCGTCACCGCTCTACGAAAATTGTTAACCCAAGTTGCTATAACAGTTAAGTATTACCCATTATAAACAACTTTAAACTTTCATCCACAACCAATGTTGAGTTGTTATCTCCTCATGAATTCTCAATATTTTTGTCGCTTTATCCCCGTAAAAGGAGATCTCCATCCATATAAATCAAAAGACAGACGACAAGAGACATGAAAAATCATTTATTTAATTGATTAATAGAATTATAATATGATAATTATTAACTTTTATATCACAGTAGTAAAATCATTAATAATTACTTTGCATCTCTCATTATATTATGTTTTATTAAAATCAATATTGTTGTCCGGATAAACAAAATCAATAATTTATTATTTTTTGCTTTCACATTTTAACATTGGAGATAAACAAAATCAATAATTTATTTATTTTTTGCTTTCACATTTTAACATTGGATTAAACATACATTTTTCTATTTGTCTTTGTTGAAAAGTTTACACATATACTATTTCATATACTTTATGTTTTATACTATTTCATATAATTTATGTTTGTTATTTTTCAAATATTATGTAGATTAAAGATGAAATTTTGATTTTAAATAATTTTATAGTATTTATTGTCTATGTAGCCTTTGCTATGTACCAATCATGCATTGATAGTGTTATTTACGCACGGGCTTCTTGTTAGTAAATATAAAAAGAAATTAACGACATATAATTTGGCATGGGAAGGGAACATGAAGTTCCATTTTCGATTAGAAAAATCATAAAATATTTTTAGTAGATGTAATATGTAACAAGAAGAAGCCACGACAAGTAAGAGAACCGTAAATTTTCATCGCAGGTCATCCCTAAAACAAGATATTAAAACATTATTAGAAACAGAAAATTTATATCTGTATCACGCAGTCAACCTTTCATGACCAGAGAACAAAAGAAATAATCCTCTCGATGAAAATTCATGGACTTTTCGTTCGACCGATGGCTTTCCCGCAGAGTAGAGCATTAGAAGGTTTGTCATATTCCATGTAGAGACTGGGAATTGGACCGTAAACTCTCAGATAAAATTGCTGGCCAAGGTATTGCCTCTCCCACATCGCAGACCTCACATTCCACATGCCCTGGTTGTCTAAAGATACTAATATAGCAGTCCAAGAATTGGGATATACCTGTGGATGTAATTAGAATTATGATAAACTTTACACTATCCGCGGAAAATAGATGTTGATACGACACTATAAGTTGGAATCTTTCATGGAGTTTTGCAGTACGGATCTAAGAATTTTGCAGATAAAGTTTGTGGAGTCCAACATACGAAAGACGTGCGATCTTCTATAGCCTTAGGATGCATAAAAATATTTATTCTCACCTTTTTTGATAAGAAAATGATTTTGCACATATATTGTGACAATTCTTTTACTGTTTTTCCTTCCAACTTTTAGTTTGTTGAGTTGTCGGGGCGTCTGTTTCCGCTAGACTGCCGCTTGACCCGCCTCTCATTCCAAAAATTTCAAATACATATGTGATTACGTGCTAATGAGGTTTAAATTTACCTGTGTAGTATGTCTGGTCGAAGCATCAGCAAGATTATATCCATTCCTGCTGTTTTGAGTCCACCTTCCCAATCCAAACCTGTTTTGTGAGAGGAAAAAAGACGTTATTAATGACACAAGAGAGAACAAGCCATCATGGGCACCAAACTCGACGTTATAGATATGGTGGCCTACCCGACAACCCAGAAATCGTAGCCATCGAGATGCCATGATTGCATGACATTCTCGTTATTTTGGAAGACAACTTCAATGAACTCGTGTAAGGAAGCTCCCAAAACAGACGTGGTTATGTAAGGACCGTTCAAAGATGGAGAACTCTGGATTGAATTTAGGCTAAAAACACCGGGAATGTTGAAATAATCAGCAAGCTTTAAAGGGGTGTCCGGGCTGATGTAAGAAACGTCATTAACAGCGTATCTTTGCTTCTCATTGATAATAGGAGCCGAATTAGCCAAAATTATCGTCCTTGATGTTGTGATTTTCCCATAATGGAAAGAACCCTGAGGGTTTGGCCTAGCTGCATTTGATGTGAGGTTCCACCTGTGAAAACCGTTTTAAGCATATGGTTCTTAATAAATATTTGGTGCAAAGCTAATTTATTTACTGGTTTCTTTCAAATTTCTCATGAATAAGATCTTGCGGTACCTATACGATCTAGCTTGGGCAATAGACCACTCAATTTGGGGAGGCGGACCAGGCGGCAAGAATCCAGAAACGGGGGCCTGAGAGTTTGTATAGTGTAGAACTGAGATTGCAGTAAGAACAGTCGGTGTGAATCTTGTGGTGGCGACTACATAATAGTCTTTTGGAGACTGATCCAAAGTGACCAATATAGTTACAGATTGACCCGAGTGGATGTCAAGAGAATCGTACAGGTTTTGAATCACATTTGACCCTTCGACCTCCACGAGCTTCAGTTTATGTCCCTGAATTCTGAAGTTAAATGAGGTGGACAAGCCTATGTTTGAAACTCTGAACATGTAGGTTTTACCTGAAATGCAACATAAGATACGTTGATTACATACATCTTCAGCGCTGCATTTCATTTTGTATTGTAAAAGCTTGAGGATTCGAGAATTGATAGCATAAAGATTACCTTGATCACCACTGAACGTTGACCGACCCTGGCCGTTTATAAGAATGCCATCGGGGAAAGGCAGGGACTTCCCTGAATCGAGAATCTGCTGCAACCCCTGCAGAGCATTTCTACAATGATCAACACAATCGTATCTAGTATAACATATAAAAAAAATACACAAACTTCTGTAGAACAGAATTGATGTCGTGGTATTAAAAGTTAAAACTAAGAGTAACAAAACATCTCAGATATTTTATATCATGCAATAGCCTATTACCACAATCGATCACTATGCCATGGACATCAGAGACAATTGCTACTACTTCCACTTGGGATGAACTACAACGAATTCATAATTCAAGAATCCAACCACTTGCGAAAAAATTAAGAATGCATCACATATCACTATATTGAAACTCTCACCTTGTGACTGGTTTTGTACCAATCACCAACCAGCAGGGTGAAATCTCCGGCAGGCCTGGCATACGGGACAGAAATAACAGATCTCGCATAGACATTAAGAGGTCCAAATCCCCCAGCAGCTCTGTGCATCAGAGTCGATGGAAAGTAAGTGTAGCTTCCGATTTGATCCTTAGTTTGGAAGTTGTATGTGTAGTTTGAGTTCGGAGGAATGGGGCAATTTGTCCCCAAAACCCCATCTTGCCAAGAATTTTTCCTTTGTTTGATTCCATTCCTGATTTAAATCCAATGAGAATGCTTATAACTTCACATCTACTTAAAAGTCTAACCAAGTTATGACAACATTGACACAAACAAGAATCTGAAACGTAATCCTGAGATTACCAGTGTCAGTTTCTTGATAGAAGATGTAGTTTCTTATTCGACAAATCGACAGTCGTAAAGACTCACCATGTCAGTAGAAAAGGTTGGTCAAGCTTATTGATAAGGTTGAGGACTATGTTCTCATTTGTCACACACTCAATCTTGGGACCAGGAAACTGGCCATTGATGAGGATAACCTGCAGATTCAAACCTCAAACTCTCAGAAATTCAAATGCTCCAAAAAAAGAACCACATAATGCCGACATTTAAAATGAAAACAAAACCATAACTTGTGTTTAATATCAACTGTTAATGCTAACCTGTTGAGGTACGCCAAGTGGATAGGCGGTTCCATAAGTGACAGTCCATGTATAGTATTTGTAATCATCCTCAGCTTTCACAACATAAGCACTCCAATAAGCCAAGACTGTAAGAAAACACAGCAAAAGTGCTTTCCCCATCGCCACAGAGTTAAAAATAATAGTACCTATATATCTGAAAAATCCAACTTAAAATACATCAGACGTCATAAAAAACGCATCTTGAATCATGGGATTCGAGCAATGAATTCATGGATTCTAAACTGAATCTTGAAAAAGCTAAAAACTGACAAAAATCAAAATGTCAGCAGATCTGAAGAGGATTTCAAATAAAGAAACTATAGAACTAGGGAAAACGTGGGAAGACTGGAAACACACCAGGATTAAGTGGTTAAAATTAGCACCAAATCTGAAAGAATAAACAAATCTTAGTTCAAAATCCGGATACTAGCTGCTTATGCCACTTGGGGAAGTGAAATTGATCCGCTGATGTATATATAGAAATAAAATGAGAATTAATACTACTATCGGCAAAAGTGTCAATGGTTTGAAAAAGAAAGAAAAAGCTTCACTCGGTTTGCGTGTTTGTCAAATAGCCAAGTTTTCACGTCCGGCGCAATTTACGCGTTTCCGCGTTATTATTATGTAATGGATTCCTATAGTTTTTTTTTTTCTTCAAAATTTGCATTATTTTCCTGCAAATTATGTTGTTTGTTGCATGTGAAGGATAAGAAGAAAGAAAGGGGCTGTTGGCAGTTACCTTAAATAAATGCGAGAAATAGCGGCGTCAACTTCATGGTTTATTCATTGTTACTAAACTTATCTCCCAACATTAGCCTTTACAGATTTATGTAATTGTCCTTAAAATTGGACCGATTTCACTGTCGTCCTCTAAAAAGAAAAAATAAGGGTAGACATTTATATTTGGTTAATGTTATTTGTATTCTATTCTATATTGGAAGAAGACAATGTTTTTGTCTTATTTGAAAATCAACTCCAATTTTAACTTAATTATAAAATACCTCTAGAATATCACCGCTACACTTTTAATGTTACTTTTCATACGCTATACTGTAAAGGCGAAAGTCGTCAAATAATAAATAGTTACATAACACGAAGCGATGATTCTTGTGAGCGGCGTGCTCGCCCCTGGTGGGTTCCACACGCTTTCTTAAATACAAAGATAATTTTTAATTAACTTTAATACTACTCTTTGTATCTTTTAATAATCAAATCTAAGCAAATAAATTTCATAATCTTTTTAGCCAAAAAAACAAATACCAAAAACATCCGCACCTTCTGTAAATCAAGGCATTGATTAGTAATTAGCACGTTTTCTTCAATTTGAGCAACATGCTTAGATTACACGTAAAATTTTGAAACTCCTGTCGTTCGGAATGACATATTCTTGCAAGATGCCTAACTTTTGATGCACCGTTTTGAAGACTATATTATATTTCACCCTGCTTGAGCCTCCATCGAATATAGATTTTGTTGAGCTCGATGTAAGTAATTTTCGATTCATTCTAACTCAAACAAAGCTTAACCAAAATCGAGACTCAGTGCACTTCAAATTGTAATAGATTAATCCACTTGTATAAATTTTTTTTTATAACGAAACATACAGTTTTTTTTTTTAAATAGTTCTCACTCCATCGTCTCCTGTATTTTCGTCAGTTTTATTGTGCTAAGATTGTGAAATAATCAATATATTAAATTGAATATTAAAGAAGTTAATCGTACACGAACGCTTCATTCTAATCGCCAATAATCAAGACATGATCATCTTCCAGACTCGAAAGTATGGAACCTGGTTGAACCCCTTATCACTATCTTCCTCTTCACAATACCATAAATGAATTTGATGGCAGGCTGACAATCAACACATGTCCCTAAATTCTTGAAAACTTTATCTGAGTTCCTGGTGGAGTACTAAGTACAACGAATGCCACAACAAGTTTCTCACTAAGGAATGAGAGGTTTTGCTCCTTCTGTTCCTCCTCCACATCGTGCAGCATGTAATTTGTGCTCGGGACGTACCTTTTCTCGATCATTCTCTTCGAAACTTTCCCCTAAAACTCAAATATTTCTTCCACTTAGGATGGGACTACTGATCCAACTAAGAAAATATAGACTTTGTTCTCGACATTAATCCAACTTATTCCAGGTTTCTTTACCACCTGTCTTTCGTCCATTAGCTTTCTCACCTTCGCCACTTCGCTCCATTTTCTTGTGGTCGCATATATATTAGCTAGAGTTACATATCTCGATGCATTATCAGGCTCGATTTCAGACAAGGCCTCAGCCACTTTCTCGGAAAGTTCATAATTTCCATGAATTCTGCAACCACCAAGGAAGCCCACGGAAATTTTGCCAGGTTTCATTGGCATTTTCCAGATAATAGCTTCAGCTTCTTTAAATCTTCCGGACCAACTCAATATATTTCAATTACACAGGCGTAGTGATCAGCAGTGAGCCAATCCATGTTTCTCTTCTATGGAGCAGAAATATTCGAGACCTTTATCCACTAAACCAGTATGAGTACAAGCAGAAAGAAGAGCATGGTGGGGTTGGCCGTTTTGAGCCTACCCAATAATTAAGGATGTCCACGAAACTAAATCAGGTCGAGGAAGCCATTTGAATGCTCTATGTGCTCTATCAACATTGCCACATTTGGCATATGCGTGAACAAGCGCACTAGTATTAAATGAATACGGATCAAGTCCTAACTGTATCATGTTTCCATGGACCTGGTCCTAACCCCTCTGTCATTTGATTGGCATACACATTTAAAACTCCGGCATATGTTAACTCATTAGGCCTAATACCAGAATGTAAGAACTCCGAAAATAAAGATAACCCCTCTTCCCATCTCCCATCTCCAAATACCGATCAATCATAGCCGTCCAAGAAAAAATGTATTTCCCAACTGTTTCTATAAAAAAATGTGCCTTGCTAGCAACACTTGAATCCCCCTGTGCTATGGATCCATATTTGAATCATTGGAAGATAAAACCGGATTTAAGCCTCCAAAAAGTGGAGTGTTGATTTTTTTTTTCTGAGTGATCCAATCATTATATTCGAACCTTCATAATCCATTATATTCATCATCAGCATCCACTAAATTCACTAACTTTCACCGTTAATAACATTTCTGCCTTGGCCATGTCGGCATCATTAGGTTTGAAAAAACTACTTACGACACCTTTATTCTGCTACCACCTTGGGATGGTGTTACATAGTTTAGGCTCTACCTTTTCTAGAATTCCTTAAAAGAAGACACATAAATGACATTTCCAACGTATTCATAGTTAAAAGTTAAATTCTCTTCTGGATATAACAGTGTTTAATCATTTCAATTTAAATCATTGATCATATCTCATATTATTCAAAGATGAGTGGCGAATTACTCCTTTCTCTTGAGGGAAGGAACATTAACACAGTGTTTTGAAAACCGGTCCGAACCGGCCGGTTTAACCTGTAACCAGTGCTTGATCCGGTCCGGTTGACCCTTCAAAACCACCATGATAAAAAACCAGTGGGAACCAGATTAAACCGGTAAAAAACCGGTTCAACCAGTGAACCGGTTGACTGTTTGAACCAGTATGTTCCTTCATTTTTCTTTCCTTTTTAAAATTTTAATTCTTTTTTTATTTTTTTAAAATTATAAATCAAATTTGTAGAACAAAATATATTATATATAATTTATTGTTATTGAAATGATTACAAAATAATATTTTATGCGTGTTTTTATCAAAAATTTCATATAATTCAATAAATGTGTCTTGTATATTATATATAAACATGCTTAGTTTCTCGTAAATTATAATATATGTGAATAATTTCATAATATTTTAAATATTTTAGTATAATTTTGGGATATTGATCTTTTTTGGCATTATTTGTTGTTTTTTAGACGTTTTATTATTATTATTATTTTATGTTAGACATTTCGTTTTATCTGATTTTTGAAGTTTGACATGTTATGTTGGTGTAACGCTATTTTTTTATTGTGAACAACTTGAAACTATAGTAAAATATATGCTATATATATTTTACAAAACTTAAAATAGATATTACATAATGCTGACGTCATCACCGATTGAATCAATGGTTCAACCGGTTGAACCGATCGAATCTCTAACCAGTAAGGGCACTGGTTTCAGGTCCGGTCCGGTTGTGAAAACACTGCATTAACAGGTATTGCAAATCCAGCAGAATACATAAGGTAACACCACAACTTTTCTATGAACATCTCTTCATGTGATAAAGGTACCAGTAGAACCCAAATGGACAAAAATATACCTGAAAATGGATATGATTTCATGGATGGAAGAGGAGTCCATCAGTTTCTACTGCACGAAAACACAACCTTGTCTGAGTTAGGAAACCATGAAACTATTGAGTTGTGCGCCACGGAGCTACATGCTTGTGATGACTCGATAAATCGGCAGCCCCTGAAGTCAGAGAGCATCCCTTCAGGATCATACTCCAGCTTTTAGTTCAATTTCCAACACCCTACATGATAAGATAAATGTGCCTTTTCCTTATCACAAATAGGCAAACACCAAAAAGGGACGTAATGAAATTTTAAAAAAATCCTGAGTAATAAATGTTTCGGCCTGTCAGTAAAGTGTATACGGGCACACTCTGCCCATATTTGTATACAAATACTCCTGTTTGAGAACATGAGTATTCCACGAAATAATTTACAGAAAAACTTGTCATTCCAATTGTATTACATGGTGGCAGTTGAATGAAATGAAAGAAATGCTTGGTTCATTCATCCCATTACAAGAGAATGCATAATTAGTGGTGGGATAGTGTGTCCATCACAGACATACTCACCTATGTGCACAAATCACTTGAAATTTTCGCACCGTACTAAATAGCTTCATAGCGCATGGCATTTGATGGAATACCAACAGCTTCAACGAGTAAAATGTAACACACCCTCTTCAATTCAGCACAAGAAAGACTAAAAATAATTCAAACAGACATATCAAAATCTCTCATATTAACATTATCTCCGCAGAAAAGAGTAGATATTTGTAATAGAAAACCTACTAGCAAAACTTCACAAATCTGCAATTCAACTTTTTAAAAGGCAAAAAGGCACAAACCTCTTTTTTTCTCTCGAACGATTAGCTGATTAACTTCAGCGTTGAAATATTTTTCTGCAAACATCTCGATAATTCACAGACCACAGTTTAGCCAATCGATTTTACCAAAGCGGAATTAACCGAGACAAAAATTTCAAATAAAATCATACAAGAAATAAAAAAAGGTAAACAATTGCGCAAATTATGACGAGGATGAGGTTTGTGTCTCGTACCTTGTTAGATTGAGTGAGAAAATGAAGATTGACTGCCGCTGGCCCGCAGCTGAAGATAAGTTAAATGAATGAAACATCAGTGTTTAACTGTTTAGAAGACCTCAATTTTGGGTCATTTGACTTTCAAAAAAAAAAAAAATGGGTCTTTTGGACTCTCTGGATCCAAGACGACGATTTTCATGCATATATTTTTTTTTTATTGCTGAAACACTTTTTTTTGTTGAAAGTATTGCTGAAACACTTTTGAATATATTATTAGTTATACATACAATTGCTTGTATCATATGAATTTTCGAATTTAATTTGTTATAAAAAAATCAGCAATGATTTCACCTTAAATCCTTGGATTGTGTTTGAATTATTTGAGAAGTGGGTTTAGAAAATAGATTTGAAATGATTCGTACTAGTAAATATTTCAATCCAAATATATGCTTAGCGTTTTAGCACTGAAATTTTGTACTTCCACTTAAATCAACACTATTAATCAAATCCTGAGTGCCCTCGCGCATGTGTCTAATCACAAGCGTATTTATATACAGCTTAAAATAAGTAATTCTTTTCTATTATTATTATTATTTAATTTGATTGAATAGTTCTGTTAATTTAATTTTTAAAAGTCAATGTATTTTACTTTTTGTTGTGTTTTTAATATATATATATATATACTAGTTTTTTTTGGCACCGCACAAGGCGCGGTGCCAAGAATCAGTATGTTTGTCAATTTTTTCCTAATTTGATCGAAAATAACATTTCAAATGATTGACTTTAACAAACTTTTTAAAAAACAACAATGCTACGGTAGTTGAATGGAAGAAAATAACAAAAAGATTGGCTCTAATATATTTTGAAAAAATTATGCACATCTTACTATATAAACTTAAAAAATAACATTTGAAGTTGATTGTATCAACAACTGATTAAGATATATTTTTTCGTTAATTGGTTCAGACAAACCCGCGCATCAACAAAAACCAAATTTTATTTAACAAAAATAATTACATTATTTAACAAACAAATTTGAACAAAACTTTTCGAAAAAAAAAAAATAAGAAAAAAAATGTGAATATTAAGTACTATTCATTACTATTCCTCACAATAGCGTGGTACCAGTATCAGCATGTTGGTCAATTTTTTCTTAATTTGATCGAAAATAACATTTCAAATGATTGACGTTAACAAACTTTTTAAAAAACAACCATGCTACGGTAATTGAATGAAAAAAATAACAAAAAGACTGGCTCTAATATTTTTTTTTTAAAAATGATGCTCATCTTACTATATAAACTGAGAAAATAACATTTGAAATTGCTTGCATCAACAACTGATTAAGATATATTTTTTCCTAATCGGTTCAGTCAAACCCGCGCATCAACAAAAATCAAATTTTATTTAACAAAAAATTTAAATTATTTAACAAAAAAAATTTTTTTAACAAAACTTTTCCAAAAAAAAAAAAACAAAAAAGGCCAAAAAAATGTGAATAGTAAATACTATTCATTACTATTCCTCACAATAGTAATTTTAGCACACTTATTATATAGGTAAAAAAATGTGAATATTAAGTAATATTTCTCACAATAGCGCGGTACCAGGTATCAGCATGTTGGTCAATTTTTTCCTAATTTGATCGAAAATAACATTTCAAATGATTGACGTTAACAAACTTTTTAAAAAACAATCATGCTACGGTAATTGAATCGAAAAAATAACAAAAAGACTGGCTCTAATATTTTTTTTTAAAAATGATGCTCATCTTACTATATGAACTGAGAAAATAACATTTGAAATTGCTCGCATCAACAACTGATTAAGATATATTTTTTCTAATCGGTTCAGTCAAACCCGTGCGTCAACAAAAACCAAATTTTATTTAACAAAAAAATTAAATTTTTTTTAAAAAAATTTGATTAACAAAAAAATTAAATTATTTAACAAAAAAATTTTGAACAAAATTCCCAAAAAAAAACAAAAAGGGAAAAAAATGTGAATAGTAAATACTATTTATTACTATTCCTCATATAAGGAACATGAAAATGGCCAAAAATAAAATAAATTCAGAATTAAAGGGCCAAAATGAAAAGCCAAAAAATGTTACTGTTCATAACTTTTACAAATAAGACACAAATTACTGTAGTAGTGCTTGTTCACTTATTATATTGGTAAATATATATATATATATATTTTAGATGCCACGGGTATTTGTAGTTTGATAAATATAATTTTGTCAAAATATGTTGGTGAAGCTTTTAAAGCCAATCCTTATTAATAGTATAGATAATAATGAGATTTACTATTAAAAAAACTACATATGAACGAAGCAAAGTTTCAACATTTTCAACTACAACGATACAAAAAGTTCACAAAACTGTAATGGCCAGAAGATGCACAAAAATATATTTACTGGCGTCTCCTAGGCCTAACTCTATCTGTAAACAACAATTCTGATTCCAAAGCCATAGCAAGATTCATCTAACGAACCACAACCAGAGTCCAATCCAATTATACTTTTGTTCCACATTCTTCTCCAGGTTTCAAAACAAGATCTTTATGCAACCATACTGTAAAGAAAGTTTTTCCATATTTTCTGTCCAATGGCTTTGACCCAGACGCCAGTACTAGTATCAAAGCGCATAGATTACTTCACCGCTACTGTCAACATCAAGGTCGGAGTCAGAATCGAGGTCTTCCATGTCAACAACCGTCATGTCCGGTTTGGATAAACCAGGGATAGCTACGGTGGCTTCAGATATTATCTGCATAATGACTTCGAGGCTCTGCTTAGGCTCTCCAACCTGGTCACCAGGTATCTTCTCATCCATCAATTCTATAGGAAGGTTCTTTAAGTACCACACGTGGTTCTTAATATCGGACATCGTAATGCGCTGACCAAGTGTGATAAAATGACGTAAGGCTACTACAATGACAATCGTAAACTTCAAATTACTGAAGTACTGGAGGGTTGCCCAAATGACATCAAGATGTAACTGGCCAGACTTCGCGGTCCATTGGGACCTTAGTTTCAAGTAGGTGTTGGCATATTTGGAAGTTAAAAGCATCTAATTTGAAAAGGTATAGCTAATGGCTACAACGACGACGATCATATAATTAAAAATGACTAAAGTACAGGTAGGTTGGAAAATAAAAGCAAATGCCACTAATATCATGCCTTACACAAAGTACCTATTTTTCCAAATAAAATGGATTCATAAACAACTATTCACCACGTCCTTCCAGGTCTGCTTCGGACTATGGTCACTGAAGGGATAACAATTGTTACGCTACGTTTAGACTTAATACTTAATAGATTGACTACTATGCTATATGCTATTAGGTTTCGTGCGCCATCCAACTTTGTACCAGGGTCGGTGGATTCCAGTGAGCTATTTGGATACAAGAGCTTGTTTGTTTATTGATCTTTTATCAGTTTATACTTATCGTCTATCCTTTTTTTGTACCTTCCTATATCATAGAATGCAGTCCTCTTGCTCGACTTTATCCTGGATTGAATGTTTTTAGGGTACCTGATTTATCTATGGTGGTCCATGGTGGTCCCTGTATTCAGGTCAAGGTCTTATGGTCCTACCATGATTTATATTATCATTCCAACTTCAAGTATGCTTCTTCATAGATGTGTATTAATTATTGCCCAGGATTGTCAATCGTATTTGTGGTTGTTTTTGTTTGCTATGTCGTGTACAGCTTTCGTCTGCCTCTTGTTTGTAACCATTTGTTAGTCTAATATAATTTCGGTTTATGCTCAAAAAAATACTTAATAGATTCAAGAATTATTTTAAACTAATCAAATTAATTGAGTTCAGACTTCAGATTAAACTCAAATATATTCGAATATCATCAGTTTTTTCTACGTTCTAGGACAGGGTTACCTGTTAACCTTGTTTTAACAAGGTCCCCCAAATAAATATATTGTCTTTTTCGAATATTCAATCAAATAGTTTGATTTCTCAAAACAAAGCTTATTTTAAAGCACTCACCTGTGCTGGGTCTCGAACAAAGATCCTAGAAATCAGATCCCGACATTCCTCAGATATGTTGACATCTTCAGGAATGGAATACTGAACATTTAATATTCTCTTTACTGTCTCACGAATGTCCTTGGGTTCTTCAGAATCCTCAAATGGATAGGCACCAACAAGCATTATATATAATGCCACTCCGCAGGACCACACATCTGCAAGCTGAAGCAACTACATTCTTGATATTGTAGGACTAAAGATCATTAACAGAGAAATGGCAATACATAACATTCCAAGCCAAAAAGAAGAAGAAGTTAATCAATAATCAATCTCTCCAAACTCGTAATCAATAATGGATTTCTCCAAACTCGATAAACCATTTTTTTCGAGTTTCATAAAAAATAGATCATCGAATTCATTGTAGAAAACTACCCACACATTCTTCCCCGAATTTCTTAATGCATTTGTCAAACTGTATTTCAACCTTATGATATTGACAAGTAAAATGACCCTAAAATCAACATAGTAACAGCACAAGCTGGAATTAAAGCATGAAATAATCAAGACAGAGAAATTTCATAATGCCAAAATTTTAGCTCCAGCTATAACTAGATTATCAACGGATAAAACTAAAAAGGAAAGCTGAGTGAGTTCATACAGCTAACCAGACTACTTCCAGCAACAGGTGTTGAATGGAATTTACGACAGAATTTGAGAAGAATGACCAGAAGCACATTATTTTAACGGAGGCATTCATCTCAGAAGAATGAATTAGACAATTCGTAACAGCTAAAAATATTAAAACAATAATAAAAGTTAGCAACGAAATCAAAGTTTGTCACATGATACATTCTTTTACCACAGAACCATCAACCCAGAATTTCAAAAGGAACAAAAGATGTATAAAATAACAACACAGAGTAAATGTAGTCAGCAACAATTTCTTAGGAGACGAGCACAATGAGAGGAAAAATAGGTATTTTATCTAATCATGTGAATCCCGTTAGGCCCAGAAAAGGATAAATGGAAATCTTGCAGATAAAGCAATTTCATGCAAAGCAAAACCGCGTTTCACATATTCACTAATGATTTTACCTTGCCATCATATTCTTTGTCACCTATCACTTCGGGAGCAATATACCCAGGTGTTCCTACTGTTGATTTTGGTTGTGAATGCAGCGACTGTAAAGAACAGTTATAATCAAATAACGAACAGAGAAAGCAAATTACTTTGTAAGTTAAGCAGAAACGATGATGATGATCTTTTCCAAATTATTTCTAAGTCGATCAAAAATTGTCGCAACCATGCCTGGTTCAATTCTAGATGGAAGATAATTATAAAAGCATATGTTTCATCATATAGATGTTGAGAACAGCTGTGTAACTAATTTCACCTTTGAATACCCGAAATCACATATCTTTAGTCGAGGCGCTGGACTTCCATCCAACAATGTGTTTTCCAACTTCAAGTCTCTATGGCATACTTGCTTCATCAAAGAAGATAATATCCCAATCAGATTCTTATTCGGCACCTTGCAACTAAGAAATATTAAAGTATAATTGAACATTATGATACCATAGAATGGCAGTAACTAACTCCAGATATAATTTGTTGAAAAAAGTACCGGGCCTGCATGAGAAACATCCACACACAGAGTTAATAAGCAACCCGAATAACCACTCACATATTACATAAAAACTAACATATATTAGTGAATTACAAACCTCATCCTCACTGAAGCGTCCAGCATTGGATACGCGCTCGTGTAACTCTCCTCCTGATGCATACTCCATCACAATAGCCAAATGGGTTGGTGTCAAAATCACCTGAAACAATATATTAAGAAAAGTCCACATGAAAAATCTTGTAAGTCTTGATGATGTCGAAAGTCGAAACGATACTCTTGCAAACCTCTTTAAATCTAACAATGTGAGGGTGCCTCAAAGACCTGTGATTAATAATTTCTCTCTTTACATTTTCATCTATCTGCAATAAAACCATAAGCAACTGGTTGTCACTGTAAGTTACTGGAAGTAACACAAGCACCCACCCACAACCCAAATTAGAAATAAAAATCAAACTAGAGCGTTGAAAAAAATGTAGAACACAAAGTGAAACAGTTAGCTGTAATTTAATTCAAGTCCAGGAGAATGAATTGGAGGAGGATATATCACAACTATATCTTTGGGGAAAAAATTCAAGATTACAACTTATGTAAGTGATAATCAGAAAGGAGATTATCAATCTCGGCATTCTAATTATAAAATCTTGAATTAAAAAACAACATATTAATTAAGAAAATATTATTTCTTAGCAATTTCTCATACACGTGAAAAAGAAAACGCAAATTGTATTTGTAGTGCTGGTTAGTTGAGATAAAAGAATAAAAACCAAAATTTCACGATATTGACAATCAAACTTCAAAGTTCAAACTACTTGGATCCAACTCATGAAGCCAATAATTCACAGAGCACGTATGACAGTCGAACAGTTTTCGCAGCAGCATTGTAATCATAATCGAGTAGAATTTAGACAGAATCATAAATACTCGCTACAGTTTAGATTCGCGGCAAAAAAAAAATTTTCGAGCTAAACTATAACACCACCAGTCTACTCTTCACTAAAACCAAGAACCAAGAAACCAATAGATACAAGTAATAAAGAAGGATTAAAATCAAGAAACAAACCTTGTCTCCTCGTTCAATGTACTTAACCGCAACAAGCTCTTCCGTCTGCTTATCTCTCATTAATCGGGTAACACCGAAATTACCAGACGCTATATCCTTAACCAAATCATATCGATCACTCTCGTGAATGATCGGTATATCCATTGCCGAACCAACTGCGTGTAATGGCCGATCGATCAATATAGAACTCAATTCACTCACTAAACGGCGACTCATTGATGATGGTGATCGTTATGTAGCAGTTGACTGACTAAGGCGGGAAGGATAATAGCGATAAGTCGATTTTGTCCCAGCAGGATCAACTTTATTAGATGCCTAATGGATGATTCTGGAATTTCACGATTTTTCAAATTAAAATCAAATTTTCTCACCTCATTGTGATCAATATTTACATCTACAAACAATAATCGTTACATTTAATTATACATGTCATCACTTTTCAATACATTTTCTTTTTTTATCATATATCCAATTCAACGTATGTTTTATAATTTTTTTTTTTAAAAATCACCTTACTTCTACTAATCAATTTCCACACAAATATCAATTAAAAATATAATCTAATAATATTTGCCGAACAAAATCTTGCATGATACAATATGAGCGCGACAAGGTGCCAATGAATAGTGAATAGATTATGTGATTGTTGTTTCTCGTATTTTCATGATACAAGTCAACAAGAATCAAATTGGCTGCCTAATGTAACCAAATGACCAGGTTGTGATATAATATATGGCAAGTATAAACATGGATTTCCACGAAGAAAAATGATGCAAAATAAAGATCTTGTTTTGGTCCACTTCATTTCAAACTTGTTTTCATTTCTTTGTCATAATTGTGTGGTTGTGTTGAAAGAAAGAATTACCTTCCCTGAAGCCTTGATTGCATCTTTATTTGTGAACTGGACATAACCTATTAAATCATTGTTGTCGCAAGTTGCGACTCTTCACACACAACCATGGTAGTAAGTAGGGCTGCTTAACGGATCAATCTGGCCCGATCCGGTCTGAAACCGGTCCAATCAGGTAAGAAACCGGATCATATCCCGATCCAACCTGGAACCAGTTTTTTTGAATTTTTGTTTTCAAAAAACAAGGCAACTTGTTACTTGGAGGATTCGAACACGCGGTCATCACCTTCTATTTTGCGGCTCTAACCAATTGAGCTAATGGGCCTTTGTGTTTTTAAAATAAATTCGAATATATTTATCTATAAATCAAAACTTTTTAAATTTTTTTGAAATAACGGATCCGGTTCCGGTTCAGCCCGAAATCGAATCCGTTTCTTCCGGAACTGGTAAGATACCGATTCCGGAACCTTAGAACCAGTCCGGACCGGTATCTTACCAGTTCAGGACCGGCTAGCCCGATTCCGATTTCGAACCGGGCTAGCCGGTCCGGTTTGGGCCCGGTCCATATTGACCCTGCCCGTTAAGCAGCTCTTTGGATACAAATATAAAAATTCGAACACAACAAGCCTCGTGTACAGAATTATGATAAAACCAGTCTATTTATTCCATAACAAATATTAATCGTCTTTATAACTGGAAATCAACTTGAATAAGTTGTTCATAAAGCACATTAGATCTAAACAAAGTTGCGGAAGCGTAATTGAAAGAATAAAAGTCTTGGAGTCTCATTGGAGTATCGCCAATCCTCCTTCATCGACCTCTTCCTTGTTCTTATCTGTAGAGGAGAGGTAAATGGTGAGTGTTTGGGAAAACACTCTGCAAGTAGGGGCCAGTTGAACATGATAAAACATATGTATAAAGCTTTTCAAATAACTCTTTATCAAACACATAGTAAATCGGTACACATACTCATAATTGCTCATACTTGAGCTTTATCACATAAACACGTAATCACTTTTTAGGATCAAGAAGTGGCTCTCATGTGTATAGAACTTTGCTCTTAAGGATCAAGAGGTGGCTCCCATGTGTATAGAAATTTGCTCTTAAGGATCAAGAGGTGGCTCATATGCATGTGGCACGTCCACATCATGTAGCACTTTACCCCGCCGAATCAAGTGGTGGCTCCTACACACGTAGCACTTTGCCCCGCAGTGCCTTCGACTTTCGATGCGCATTTCTCATAAACTTTCATATGATCTTTAAAATACATTTTCCTGTTCAACTAAAATTTAACACATATATAGAGTTTCAAAAAAGTAATGACATTTGTAGCGAAAACCCACTTACTATTGGATGTACGAACGTGTAGGATGAATCCCGGGTTGCGAAATATCACAAGAACTCTTCTTCCTTGCCTTGAGATTTTTGAAAATGTTTTTGTGATGCGTGTGTGATTCTCGAAATCACTAGAGTGTAGGAAGGAATTTTCTTTGCATGATGTAGTGTGATTTTAATATGGGGATAAGTGATCCAAAGTAGGCATGAGTTGGGGCATGAAATGGGATGATATGGAGGCAATTAAGTGGTGTTGATTGATGGGCAAGAATTGGGGCATTATGATAATTGAATGTGTTAATGTGGCAATTGAATGATCATCAATATCATGATTGATAAGGAAAAAAGAATGGGTTTAGGCCATTGTGACATTATTTTTAATGTGTTAGTGAGCCACTTGAATGGTATGTCATAATTTGAGCTATGCACTTAAATATTATTGAATGACTATTGACAAGGTTGGGCAATTGAATGTGTTAGTGAGACATTTGAATGGTGTGCCATTATTTGAGTTAGTCACTTAAATGTCATTGAATGACTAATGACAAGGTTTGTCAAGGCCATGGAATGGCTAACATGATTTGTGGCAAAGCAAATTTTCGGGTCCTCACATCCCTCCCTCCTTATTGTAAGTTTTGTCCTCAAAACTTGAGTCGCCTCGATCTTAAAAGAGACATGGATATTTCTCTCGCATCTTTTCTTCCGGTTCCCAAGTGACCTCTTTCTCCATATGGTTTGACCTTTGGATTTGATGTATGGAATGGTCCTTCATCTCAGTGCTTGATCCTTTGAGTCCACGTTCCAGATTGGAATTTCTTCATACTTCATAGGTTCATTCATGTTTCCTTCGACAACTAAGGGTTCTGCTTCGAGTACATGGTTCGGGTCGGCAATGTATCTCATCAGTTGTGGTATGTAAAAGATATTATGAATTTGGGATAGGCTTGGAGCGAGCGCTACTTTGATTTTGTTGGGACCATCAGTGTTGAAAGTAACTCGTTTAGGGCAAAAAGTTTGCTTCAAATTTTGTATTGAAGTCTAAGGCTCAAACACGTAGCATATTCTCGAAGGTCTGAGTTGCCCATACAATCTGACCATTGATTTGTGGGTAATATACGGTACTAAGAGTCACATGTGTACTTATCGGTTATAGAAAGCTCTCTCAAAGTCAAAGTCGTGACACAAATCGTGAGTCTTTATTAGAATTTGTTGAGACTAGCTTCCTACATTCTTTGATTTATAGTCTCGACCGAGCTCTTACCAAATCGGACCAAAATCAATATTTACAAGTTTTTTTATTGTACTTTCGACACGCGCTCTAATGAAGGTACCTTAAGCGAGTGAATAGGGTTTCGAGTTTGTACGGATTTCTTTTGTCAATCTAATCAAGCATATGTAATAGATTGTTTCAACATAATTCAAACATTTCACAATAGAATGCGAAGTGATTAAAAAATGATAAACTTTGATGAGTTGAACCGATCAATAAACTTATTCAAAATGCTCGCACACGAGCTCTTAATAATTGAATATGTATCTACATGTACCAGTCTTATTAGCAATACCAACATTGGTATCTCAGTCCTGGGAGCATTCTCAATCACTAGCTCGAACTCATCTCGAGAGCCAATGTTGTACATGTTATACCTGTTTCAACAGAAACAGCCCCCACACGGGGTGAACATACCTATAGCACAATCTCAATATCATCAAATCTCACAATTCATAATTTACAGAATATAAAGTGGTAAATTCAGAAAGTACTCCCAGTGTGTACCATTACCATATGAGATCTCTCATGTTGTTCATGTTCTCACAATAACCAAAATCATCAAACTCAAATATCATTTAATCATTACATTGATTAACTATACTCATACTCAAACCACCAATTCCATAATCAATTATAGCTAAATCATTTTGATAATGATTTACAGAAATCAAATATATCTTAATCGACAATTTCATAATTGTATCACATAGTATCACATCACTCGCTCAACAGCGGCGGTACTCTAACCTCTCGCACGCTCAACAACTGCGGCATCATAACCATTGCTCGCTCAACAGCGACGGCATCATACTCTTGCTCACTCAACAACAGCACTACCATAATTATAACACATATCCATTCATTGCAACAATAATATATTATTAATTTAACCATGACAATAATATATTTAACTATGATCGTACGTTATACATACCTCATAATCCAATAGCAAGAGCCAGTCATCTCCTTTGCCACGAGATCCAGTGAATTATTCGATATACACAGTTAATAACTCACAATCAAACAAACAGACGCTCAAGCACGTACTCAACCTCCAAAATATCATCCTATCACAACGATATAATACCGAAGGCCCGAACAAAGCGTACGACAAAATTTCAACAAATTAAAAATTTTCAAAATCAAGGCCTGGCGATCGATTGCGACTTGGCTGGCGATCGATCACCAGCCTCTAAAATCCGGACAACGTCCTATGGCGATCGATCGCGTGACCCCGTGATCGATCGTCGATCACTGTACATAGTTGCCAAAATTCAGTGCTAAGTTACGATCGATCGGTGCCATCTCCGGATCGATCGTGACCTGCGATTTTCCAAAATTTTTTTGCTTCAATGGCTTTTTTCAAACTCATACTCAAATCAAACACCCCAACACCCACAACACTTCAAAAACTCCATTATAACTCAATAAAAACATCAAATACATCAATTTAACAATTCTACAAAAACTCCCAAATTCCAAATCCATTATCATACACAACCAAACTCTACAAAACTACTATCAAAACAAAGATAAAAGTGCAGGGAAGAAGATTACCCAGAAATCTTCAAGAAATCTCGCTCCGAAATCGAGCATTTCTAGATTCTTCTTCCTTGGGAGAAATAGGGGAAATGGGAAGAGTTGGAGGAGGGGAGAAATAAAGACGGTGAGGCAGAAGTGAAGTGGGGAATGGTTAAACACCGAGTCCAGTTGGTATATATAGTATCAAGGCTCCAAAAACCCGAGTTTCAAATACTCGCACCAAACTCTTTACTAAACATACGAGTTCAATAGTTATCTCTCAATCACTCAATTATATTGCAAACCTAAATCCCAAGTTCCCCAGACTCCCAATTTTACTACCAACACAACTCCAAGGTTTAACATCTAAATGAGAATAAAATCTTAACATTTGGATCCAACAACCCCGATACCGGATTAACATCCCCGGGAGTCTCAACACCGTAATTATCTCATAAGTACCCCCATTAAATCAATTAAGGGTTATAATCACTTCGGGATTAACACAATTAATTTTTGGATATCACATATGTCTATCAGATATCAAGCAAACACCAGCAGATCCTTTAACAATGTGCTTGTTAATCAACTCCAAAAACCATTTCCACGACAAAAAACTTTCCTCGTCAACGATTGCAAATGCCAAATGTAATACTTGATTGCTAGAGTCTATGGGCACGTCAATCAACATCTTATGTTGATATTTTGTATACAGATGTGTTCCATATACACTTATAACTTGTCGGCTGTGTCGGAATCAATCTGCACATGGTTGGAAGGTCCAAAACACGTAATTCAAAGTCATCTTGGTCTAGCATTCGGTAGGTGATCCCATTCGACGACTGTGCCTGAGTTCCATTTTGGCAAAGCTCCCATGTAATAAGGTAACTTTTTCACAGAGCTCTCACATGTTCCATACACATTTTCAACCGCACGTCTCAAACTATACCAGCCTTTTGTATATGAGATCTCAAATCCATACTTATCTTTAACAGTCTGAATAACATACTTTATCTCATAGGATGGATCAGGCCGAATGATTCCCACTAACAAACTGGCAATCATATTTTTGTCCAGATTTGCATGATCGATCGATAAACTCAAAAGACAAGTGTGAAAACCTTCATACTTCGTTATTTTGAATAGTCCATTTTTTTCATTAGGCGCACAGAAACCATATGCAAGGCATATCTGGTGTACTATGTTTATACACAACTTTCCATAATGTTTTTGTACTTTTGACAACAAGATACTCCCGTTTGTAATCCGTACAAAGTAATCTTTCACATCTGCCTGAAGATGACCTTTATCTTTAAATATCATATTCAGATGGATATTTCCTTTGGAATAATTATAGTAACTCCCCAACTTACCAGTTGGAAGGTCTGTCGAATCTTCAAATACGTCTGGTTGTGTCGTGGAGAAAAATGGAATTGTTGGATAAAGGTCATGGTCATTTGTCATGGTTGTGTATGCTACATTAACTGACACTTCTTCAATATCAACCTCATCGCCATCAGACTCATCCTCAGATAGAATACCCTTCGGTTAATATCGTCTCCAAAATCCACAAAGCTGTCTGCTAGTGGCTCGGGAATAATATTTTCAGCAACTATAGGAGCATCATCTTGAATCCAAGAGGTAGTTGGTCTTTTTTGTAACTACTACAAATGGACCACTACCACTTGTTGGCATTTATGTAATAAAATCATAAGCCCTTCGTTCTGTTTGTATATACAACTCCAAACAACTATGATTTTGTTCAAAATCCAATGGTCATGTTAAATTGTAATGACTGTCAACGGGAAACATTGTTTGTTTTATCCCCGAAAATCAATGAATATATATTTACAATATATTTTCAGAATGAACTGGTTACGATTTATGCCAGTAATATCATATACGTCGTTCAATAACTGCAGATAATTAATATTGCGAGATATTGTCATGCGTTTTGACGGGCCACGATCATATCTAACAGATTCTGAATCTTGTAATATATCGTCTCCCCAGTACAACAAAAATTTAATTGACATATCTTAAAAAATAAAGATAAAATTTATAAATTAGTACATGATATATAATATTGTTAAATTTGATTATTTATATAACGACGGACCTGCAATGTGCCGACCGAAGGGAACGATGAAGATTTTGGTTTACGAAAATCTTCGTTTACGAATTCTACGAGCAAATTTTGGTTTACGAACTCGACGACCAACATTATGTTGGGTTATATAGAGTGAATGAATTGATTGTTATCGTCATCTGACATGTCGACTTAGGTTTTATAATTAAAAAAATTGAGTTAATTTGTTAAATACTGTTAAAATTTAGGTTAATTAATTAAAAAAATATAGCAGTTTAAATATTAATATTTTATGACAAGTTTGATGATCACTTGAAGTGAATCGAAGGCAGAGTGGAAAACAAATATGTTTGGATAAAAAAAAAAACAAATATGTAGCCTTAATTTCCCAGAAAGAGTAAAGACAAGAAGAATCAGAATACCCCACCAATCAGCTCCTTTTGTCCATTGGTTTTGTATGTGGCAAATCGATAGTGTTTTTTTGAAAATCAAACATTTGCCGAATCTCTTGCTAGCCAGTGGATAATGAATCATCACACCAAGGATAGCTTGTTGGCTTAGAACTCATCGAAATTAATTAGATACGTATCGATATTAAATGAGCAAATATTTACTTTAAAGATAAAAAAATTAATATAAACATAAATGTTTTATAAGATTTGGTAATTAGTTTTTTTTTTTTTTTGAGTATTTGAAGAAGAGAAGACTCTTAGTAATCATTATTTCATTGAGAAGATAATGTTAATATATACGAGTAATTGTGTGACATTAGTGGTTGTTTAAAGAAAGTATTCTGACTAGATACCTTTACTATGCCTTTTAATTATGTTTTATCTAATGAAGGAGATAAGAAGACTAATTTCTTACGTTAAGAATCGAGAGATATTGATGCCGCGACTTTAATTTTGAATGTAAGGTGCAACATAAGGATTTGTTTTTTTTTTTTTTTTTTGTTAAAAAGAAACTTCTATGCCCTTTTAAAAAATTAGAGGAACAAAAATAAAGAATAAATAAATAGATTTACTAATGAATAGTAAAGTACTATTCACTAAAAAAATTTGGAAACAATTTTTTTTTTGTTAATTAAACTTTTTTTTATGCGTCGATTTGGCATGAATCGATTAAGAAAAAATATATATTAATTAGTTGTTGATGTGCACAACTTCAAATGTTATTTTGTTCAGTTTATATAGTAAGATTGACAAAAAAAAATTTAAAAAATATTATTGTAAGTCCTATTGGTTATTTTGTTTCCATTCAATTACCGTAGCATAGTCGTTTTTTTTAAAAAAAAATGTTAAAATCAATAATTGAAAATGTTATTTTCGATCAAATTAAAATTGACCAAAATGCTGATATCTGACCCAGTAAATATATAAGGGAAGAAGAATCTTATGATTGCTCTCCAATACTGTTTTGTACACATTGATACATGTCATTATTTAATTGGTTTATGCAAGGGTTTTAGTATGGTCATTTGGGTGCCATTATTTCTATGAGATTCTTATGCTTGTGTAGATGCACAAGGACCTCTTCTAATATTATATTGTTCTGATCAAGAATATTTCTTTGACATAAAATGTCTTTTTCAATTTATAATTATTCTCCGATTAAATAATTAATTGATTAATTTCTTTTGATAAAATCATCTCTTAAAATAAAATTTTCGCATTTCAAGATTCAATAAACTGGTGAAAAATTGAGAGTATATAAAAAGATTAAGTAAAATGAATATACAACTGTTGCATTCTAAGATTTAATATTTAGTTGTTGTTATAGACAAATTTTTTCTATATAGAACGGAAAAATATGGTATTTATGCTTATATATTACTAAGATTAACATTTTTAATTCTATATTAAATCAAAACTTTAGCAAGCTTTCAATAGAGTAGGGTAATAATTGACGTGTATTGCTTGTGGTGGAATATAATAAAATTACTGGTAGCGAATAGTAGAAGCTACAATGGAATCAAATAATTTGAAGATTACGGTTTGTTGCAAAAGGTGATATTATGCTCTTATAAATATTCTCTTATTTTCTGGAAAATTTGTTGATTTTTCATAAAGAATGTGGATCCGGGCCTCATTGATTAGTGTAAATATTACAAATGTTTTCGTGATTGTTTAGACGACAATAACAACAACAAATATTTAATCACAATGAATTATAGTAGATTATATAAACAATAGAGAGAATCAAGTCAGGTCGAACACGTGCGTCAGTATTATTCAAGCGCTTCTATCGGTCAGGATATCATCTTTAATCCCCTTGAACTCCAGTCTTTGCATATAACTTTCGAGTCATGTCTTATTCGGTCGTCTTCTCACTCTCGTGAAATGACCAAAATTCATAACTCCACTCGACGGTTTCGTGATTGTTTAGACGTTCTGTTTTTTTTTTTAAGAAATACGATGGCGAGTGTTATTTAGTTATATTTCAAAATTTTTTAGTCAACTCTATTTTATATTTTATATTTTATAATATAAAGAAACAACTGTGCCTTTTATTGATAGTTCTTATCTCTAAAACAAATTAAAGCTATTAAAACTTATATTTCAAAATTACTATTTAATCAAATTCGTTAGTACATTGTATATTTAACTATGATTGCAAAGCTTACAAAAATAATTAGTATTGAATTTATTTGTGATTAATTAAATAAAGTAATTGTCATAATAAATAAACCCATATCTTCTGACTTTTTTATTATGACATAAAGAGGACTAATTATCTTTTAAATCACAAGACGGACTCAAACAATATTCTTATTTTATGATAAAGTGTCATAAATCAATTTTAATTTTAATCAAACTTTTCATGGTTATATTTACAGAAATATTACTCGGAATAATAAAATCAATATATACTTAAATGAATCTCATAAAATTCAATACAAAATATTTACCTTAACGCATATAAAAGAAAAAAAATATGAAATTATTTAATAAAAATTGAGTGTAAAGAACACCCATTGAATATAATCCAATCAGTGAATGAAATGATGAAATCCAAACATAAATGTATTAAATCTCATTCGCCAAAGCAAAGATAGAACTACCACTTAAAGTGGGGTGCATTTTTCATTGTAATATATGTTGTCATACATCAATTATTTTCTTTTTATGGTATAATTTAAAACGTCATGAAAAATATAAAAAATAATTGAGTAATCTAATGATTTTTTTTTTGTGAAATTAATAAAATAAAATTCGAATGTGAACGTGAATATTAGAAAAAAATCCCATCAATTTAATGTCAAGACATGGTTTTCAATTTTCCAAAGAAAAAAGTAGTTTAAACAATCTCCATAGTTAAGGCCAAACGGAAGAAAACCCATAATCAAATGCATGCTTAATCAAAAAATCATTTTTATATATGTGGGAGAAAAAAATATTTATAATGAAATATCAAATCATAGTCTCAGTCCCTAATTGCTCACACTTGATCGCGCTTTTCTTTAGCAAATAAATATTAAGCGATGCATGATATAAATCAACAATACAAATCGACCGCAAGCGTACGATATTAAGTTTTAATACAGTGATTCGTAAATACGAATGTCGAACCTTGGACTAACAAGCAAGTACAAATAAGATTTCTTTAAACTATATTTAATCTCGATAATTAATTAATAATTAAACTAATAACTAAATTAAACTAATCTAATCTAACCAAAAAAATCGATGATCACGAGAAAGTCCACACGAAAGAATTATCAAGACAATGATTCACCTAACCAAACTCTTACAATTCTTTTCTCCATACATCTCTAAGGTGACGGGTTTTTCGAATTTATTCAATATACTCTCTCGAGCTATATTAAATCTAAAATCAAATTGCAACAAGTAACTCTCGTTCACTTAATTAACAATTCGATATCGAATGAACATTTATGAAAACCACTAATTTTAGATTAAATAACCCAAAGCTATCACTCGTATGTGATTTTATCTTTCGATCTAATCTTTAACACACGACATGAATTACTATATCGTATTATAATATTATCTTTCGATCTCAGTTATAATAAATTATCATTCAAATGTGATCAATCCTTCAAAAGCATGAAGAACAATAAAACATGCATATAGAAGATGTACGAATTTAATCACAATATCAATAGGACAAACTATGTTCAAGATATCTCTCAATCATCAAAAACACAACAAATCCAATTATTCATTCAAAACTAAAACAGAAATGTAAAAGCATACTCTCAAGTTTTCTTCGTTCATTGATTCTCGATCATGCTTCTTTCTCAATCGTGCTCCTCGATTATCTTGTTCGCTAGTTCCAATTCCTAGGATGGGTTGAAGGATGGAGGTGGATGATAGTGATATGGAGAATGATATGATGGAGGCTATTCTAGGTTGTAAAGTCTAATTTTAGGTGTGATTTTTGTCAAATATAGAGGGAAGGGAATCATGGACTTCCTTGTTGGACACAAACTCTATAAGAAATTTATTTTTCAGAAAACTCCTCCGGGCGATCGATCGAGCAAACTTGCTGGACCAATCGATCGATTGAGATGGTAGCTCGATCGATCGAGCTATATTTTTCTTTTTCTTTTTTTTTCTTTTTTTATTTTCTTCCTTGGCTTCGACGCGTTCGCTCGGTTTGGTATTTTGTCATCATTTTTGGCTCATTTCCTCGACTTTTATGCATTTCAACATTGATTTCTGAAACATACAAATATATACCAAAAAACATAAAATCACCCAGGAATCAATATTAAAACAATTAGAAAATCACATCTAAAGAAGTGTAAAAATGACACTTATCAAATCCCCCAAACTTATCACTTGATCGTTCTCGATTAAGCATTAAAGGTACAACGTAGAGTTCATTCTCAATACTTGAACAAATTATTTCAAGACTTGCATTATTCTCAGAAATCTCATACACATATACAAAAGTTGAACAATACATTATTTCTCATACGTCAAGTAACACATTTCAAAATCGGAACGTGCGTGTGTGATATTGTCAATCTCAAGTTTCATGCACATATTCAAGATCAAATCATGTTAATCAACTCAAAGTCGAGATTCTCATCAAGCATCCCATATGCCTATTTTCAAACAACTTCTCCACTAATGATAGTCACTCCCTAGTCTTGAATCAAAAGGACTTTTTAAGCTTGTAATGTAAGGCCTTTGGTGTCTATTTCAAAGAAAGATAGGATAATCGCAAAGAAGATAGTACAATCATATACAGTTCAATTTTTTGCACATTTCGAGCTCTTCTTCTTTTTCTTTTCTAGCCTTGGCCACTTTCGGTCTTATATACATGTTTTTTTCAAGGCTTTTTCTTTACATCTTTTTATCATTCATCAATCTTTTCAATAAGCTCATCAAGATATATCAATTCAAGTGCATCGAATGATATTCGTTATACTCCCTTAGGGTAAGGATAAAATTTTTCATTTAAGCTCATATAAGGGTAGGTATAATGAGTTTAAACAAGAATGATGATGGGGTCTTAATTATATGCAATGCATAAACCATTCTTTTTTTAATAAAGCTCAAAATGGGACACTAGGGATTGATATAGACTAGGTAAGCTTGAAAGACTCAAACGTGTCAAAGATCGCCTAGATCATTTCCAAGTCAAGTTTGTAACTATACAATTTCGCCTCAAAGTGTCATCATCAAATAGGTTCTAGGATAACTCTAAGATGCTCAAGATAAATCATCAAGTTCACAACAATCATCACTATTCAACATACAATCCGCAAGATAATGACTCAATGTGCTCAAAATATTCCTCATTCTTGACATGCTAACTCAACAAAGGATATTCATGTACAAGTCCAACAATCATCAAAATTCAAGTTCATATGCATAGTGAGATCAAAATCATCATTGAATAGTCACTAATATAATTCAATCTTTTCTCAAATTTGAACTCATAAATTTTTTTTAGCTCATATTAGTAGGACAATTCAAGTGCCAATTAAGTACACATCATGTAGATTAAACAAGTAAAACATGCAAGCCACTCCCCCAAACTTAAATTAAACATTGTCCTCAATGTTTAAAAGAATCAAAAGGGAAAAAGTAAACACCCATGATCAAGACGCTTGCATGAGGGTTGAGAAAAATTGGCTTTTGAAAGCTCCACTGCTGTAGGGGTTCATCGCTCCAACTGAGTGCCTAGCAAGCTCGAGAAATAAACAAACTAAATGCAAAAACTGAAAATAAAACAAAATTAAATAGAAAAATGATACGCTTATGTTGCCTCCCAAGAAGCGCTGGTTTCTAGTCGTCGGCTTGACCATCAGAAGCAACCATCAAATAGTGGCTGCCGCCCATAGTAAGTATCGTTATGCGGTGGGCATGACCTGGTAATAATTATGTGCTTTTGGGCAATTAATTATGTTTATGTGACTAATATGGTGCTAAATTAATTATGGTGGTGAAATATATAGTTATGTGGTGGGCATGACCTGGCAATACATTTCAGGGTGCATGTAATACATGTTGGGAAATTGGGTTGTGGCATGATTATTTGAAGTGGATATTAATTAATTTGGGAAAAACATGTTTAATTAGGGTTATGGTGCATTTTTTGAAAAAAATACTTTTAAAATATCATGTTGGGATATTTTATACACTGTGTTAAATGCTGGAACACATTTTAATTAAAACCCACTACCCATACCCCCTTACCCTCACTTCTCCCCATCACTCTTTATCACACCAAACCCTTCCCCATCCCCATTTTTTCACCGATCAAGAGGAGGAGGAGAGGAGATTTCAACACTTTGAGTTGCTTGATTTCTTGCTAGTTTTGTAGCTCAAGAGGTGAGCAACCTCCTTGTTTAATGTTTGATCATGTTTAAGATGATTTTGGGTTTATGGTTTTGGGGGAAATGTCATGTATGATGATTTTTGGTTGGGTTTTGGATTGTGTTGCTTTATTATAGTGTTATGGGTTGAAATATGTTGGTTTGGTGGTATTATGATGTGTTGGTTTGATGGATTTTGGTGTATTTGTTGATGGTGAGGTCTTGAGCAAACAAAAATGGCGATTTTCGTGTTACAGGACGCGGCGATCGATCGCCAAGAAAATGGCGATCGATCGCGCCAAGGCAGTAGCGGGCAAAAGCTATTGGCGATCGATTGCCAAGTTGGGGCGATCGATATGTGAGTCTCGCGATTGATCGCCCCAGACTTGGCGATCGATCGTCGAATACAGAATTTTGGAGAATTGGACAGTGGGATCTCGCGATCGATCGGGGCTTGATGGTGATCGATCACGAGATGCCGAAATATGAGTTTTTGGTTATTTTGATGGGACTTTGGTATTGAACTATTATTTGGTTTATAATATTGGATTGTGTGATTGTGTAGAGCCTTCCCAGGTGGCAACACAACCAAGGAGATAAAGTCCTACAACATTTCCCTTTTTTGGAACAAAGGTACGTAGTGAGACGTACGAGCATCGGACGATAAAATGTATTTTTAAGTATTGGATTATGCATTATGGTTGCATACACATATTGATTGATGCATTATGGTTGCATACACATATTGGATGCATTGGTGCATGTGATTGTAAGTCGAGGTTATATTCCAGTGATGAAGCATACTTGCCGCCTTCATGTCAAAGCGATGATAGAATACTTGCCGCTGTCATATTATAGCGACGAAGAATATTTGCCGCAAATATGTCGAAGCGAAGGATAATGCCGCTGTCATATTATTGCGCGAGATATTATGCCGCTAATATGTCGAAGCGAGGGGGTATTAATGCCACTGTCATGCCAACGCAAGTGGTATTATGTCACTGATATAATAAGACTTGGAAACGGTTATTGGTATTGATGGAACGGATGCATGTCATGACATACATTTATTTATGGTATTATAATATGTTGATTATGATTGTGGTACAGGGACAACCAAAGGGAGCATTTAAATGTATTAAATACATGAAGTGATTTGTATTTACGGTTTATGTATTTTTATATTACAATCATATTATTGTGGATATGATTTGTTATATGCTCATGGGTTTGGGGTTGTTCCTGTAGGTATCTTTTGGCATGGAGGGCTAAGGACCGGGTTGGCGGTGAGCTTGTGAGGAGTGCTTTTGGTATAGAATGACAGGATTACTTTTGTATAGTCTCTACTCTAGGAGTAGTGTAAAGCTATAGCCTTAACATTCATTTTGCTGGGAATGTAATTAATTCTTTTTGGAATTTTATTTTTTTGCACTATAATCTTTAAGTTCGAGACATCAACATGAACTTTATACTCTGATCTATGCATGTTTAGCTCTTCTTATGCCTTTAATACGCACTTAAGGTAGCGAGGCCTTACATCCACACTAGTAGGATCACTCCCCAAAACTTGGTTGGTTGAGTGATCATCGTCATGAAACCCAACTCGATTCTTCTCCTCTTTTTTAGTCATCTCATTCTCTTGGCAGCTCGCAGATAATGTTTCCATGAGGATCGCCATTTGCTGCTCCAGACGACACATTGACTTGGTCTGACTTTCAATCATTGTCTCACATGATGCCATAAATCTAAGTAATGTATCCTCTTGTCAGGATCGATTTCGGGGTGGGTTGACATTCCACACCCGAGTTCAACCAACTTGAGCTTCAATAGCTCGTGTTCTTGAAATAATTGCACCGAGAGATTATATCGAGTTCGGTTACAAAATCTAGCGGAAGACACTCGACATAACCCGCTCTATAATCGATTAAACATTTGAAAGTCATTTTAAAGATATGCAAGTAAAGTAAATAAACAAGCATTTGTTTATGGAAGTTCGAAGGTGGTGTAATCCTTCTACGTCTCCCATTCTTCCACCTCATGGAAGGATTCCACTAGAAGACTTTGATTTATACAATCTCATTGTACAAACCCGATCCAGTTGGGAATGCCCCATCCAACTAGAACTCCTGGCAATTCAACTATGTATGTTCTTTAATGTCTCACATACAAAGACCTCTCATCGGTTGTGATAAATTATCAACAGTTACAATGATATTCACTCGTCTATTAAGCTCTCATATACAATGAATAGAGTGAATATATATGGCACAAATGATCTCTAACTAGATCTGATATAGCAAGGTAAGTGGTGCCAAAGGTTTGGAGAGTGCTCTTCATTTAGCAACTTTTGTCTTTGAAGTTCCCCAATTGAATCCCAAGTGGGTTTGCTTTGGAAGGCTTGGATTGATCTTCAATCAGCTGTTATTGAGCTTCCAAATCATGTATATATAGCCCCAAGTAATGATATATACGTTAGACACAAGAATATGCCCGTTGGAAAAGGTTCTGCACCATTCCCGAGCTTGCAACGGTCATATTCTGGTTTCTGGGCTCTTTGTATTTCGGACCGGACTGGTCGGATCAGTCTTGTATAGATCAGTCTGGATGGATCAGCTTGGGCAGCTCAGTCTGGCCAGAACATCTTGGGAAGATCAGTCTGGTCCGGATCAGTCTGGTTTGGATCATTTTGGTTAATCAGCTTGATACAAAACAGATTGATAAACTTTCACTTCTGATCTGTTGCTTGTATCTCTTGATTCTTTGATTTCTGGGCAAAGTGATCTACATGAAAGTTGTAGCCCTTTATCTTAGCTTTCCACGGAATCAAGAATCGTTTGATTTCGAGTTTGTATGAGAGAGTTATGCTCAAAATATGAGGCAATGCTCCTGCTGTCTTTTTGCTGGATGCAGCAGCACATGTCGTGACTTGCAGAAGCTTTTTGGCCATCTTAACGTCCGATTCAGTCTTTGACTTCCAAATATGACTTGTAGATCTTTGTCTTATCTTTCTAACCCATACTGAATCGTTCCGTTCCAATAAGCGAGCTAAGATTTATGCCCAACAGACTGACAGTTGCTTGCTGAAACAGCTCGATCTTACAGGCATCACATGGCGTGACTTGCAGCCTTTTGGACATCTTAGCGTCCCATTCAGTCTTTCACTTCCCAAGATGACTTGTAGATCTTTGTCTTAGCTTTCCAATTCATACTGAATCGTTCCGTTCCGATAAGAGAGCTAAGAGTTATGCCCAACAGACTGACAGTCACTTGCTGAAACAGCTTGCTGTTTCTTCGTGGTACAACTCGATCTTGCAGGCGTCTTTTCTACTTGATAACATTTGAACTAGCCGATCTGTTGTGAAATATGACTTTTAGTATTTTGAGTTGGCTGTTCAATATCTTTGGAAGCACGCCATTTCGATATCCGAGCTATTAGATATGATCGAAACAATCCGCTATGCCAGGATTTCAGTCTTGCTCCAGCTTGATATTTTCAAGCTACTTCTTTGTAATTCATCAAGCTCTTAATTATGATCTATGAACTGCACACTTGATGAAATATGTTAGCAACACAATAACAAGTTTTGTTAACATCAAAACCAAGATTATTCGGGTTTCCAAAATCCAACACCTCTAAATGAGCACTGACTTCTGCAGAACTGTCACTCGTCTCTCCGTGATGTTTAGGTGGTGGGTCTGTAAAATGAGGGTCGTGAGACTCTGGTGTGTATTGGTGGTTCCAACCTTGTAGTGAAAGATCTCAATGCCACTGTTAGTCGAAATTCGCTTAGTTAACAATTCGATATTGAATGAACATTTATGAAAACCACTAATTTTAGATTAAATAACCCAAATCTATCACTCATATGTGATTTTATCTTTCGATCTAATCTTTAAGACACGACATGAATTACTATATCGTATTATAATATTATCTTTCGATCTCAGTTATAATAAATTAGCATTCAAAGGGGATCAATCCTTCAAAAGCATGAAGAACAATAAAAACATGCACATAGAAGATGTATGAATTCAATCACAATATCAAAAGGAAAAATTATGTTCAAGATATCTCCCAATCATCAAAACACAACAAATCCAATTATTCATTCAAAACTAAAATAGAAAAACTAAAAGCAAACTCCCAAGTCGTCTTCGTTCATTGATTCTCGATCCTTCCTTGCCTCTTTCTCGATCGTGCTCCTCGATTATCTTGTTGGCTTGTTCCAATTCCTAGGATGGGTTGAAGGATGGAGTGGATGATGGTGATATGGAGGATGATATGATGAAGGGTATTCCTAGGTTGTAAAGTCTGATTTTAGGTGTGATTTTCGTCCAAATATATAGAGGGGAGGGAATCATGGACTTCCTTGTTGGACACAAACTCTATAAGGAATTTATTTTTCAGAAAACTCATCTGGGCGATCGATCGAGCAAACTTGCTGGACCAGCCGATCGATCGAGATGGTAGCTCGATCGATCGAGTTATATTTTTCTTTTTATTTTTTATTTTTTATTTTCTTCCTTGGCTTCGACGCGTTCGTTCGGTTTGGTCATTTTTCATCATTTTTTGTTCATTTCCTCTACTTTAATGCATTTCAACATTGATTCATGAAACATACAAATATATACAAAAAAACGTAAAATCATCCAGGATTCAATCTATAACCATTAGAAAATCACATATAAATAAATAAGTGTAAAAATAACACTTATCAACATTTTATCTAGAGTCTATCATCACAGATGGTGTTTGGGTTTTAATGCCACCTTTATTTCTTGTGATAACCACGACAAATATTTATTAATGTCACAATTTTTTAAATTTATATTATATTTATAAATAAATAAATATCAATAAATATAGAAAAGTTGGAATTTTAATTAAAACAAGCTGGTTGTGTGTCAAATTAGTGGACAGCCGAGAATGTGAAGCAAAAAACATAAAACCAACAGAATATTTTTATTCAAACTTGTTACACCTCCCACCCTTACATCTATATAAATCATAGACCCCGGCCTTCACTCCATGTTTTAAAATACACCAGAAAAGGATATAATAAAGATAAAGACTTTAAGAAAAAGTAATTAAACTAATCGGTTTTGAGAAGAAGAAAAAAAATGGGTGAAATTTCTAATGGAATGAACTTAGCTGTGGGCTCAACTTATGTTCCAAAAACCATAGCACAAATCCTAACAGAAGTTTCAATGATGGATGATATTATAAAGAAAGCATCAATGCTGGAGTTTCATGTCCACGAAATGGAAAAGGAAATTACAAAAATCGAATCTTTCAAACGTGAATTTCCTCAGTGCATGCACTTCTTAGAAGATGGTCAGTTCTATCCCCTCCTCTCCCTGTGAATTTTAATAACAATTTTTTATATCGTTGATTTTGGTAGAATGAATAAAGAATTAATTTTTTATTTATAGATTGTAATTTTCTGGGTTATATTATTTATTTATTGAGATGATTCGCTACGTGTAGCGATTGAGATATTGAAGAAGGAGATGCTGCGGTGGAAGGGACGAGAAAAAGGACCAGTAATGGTGGAATTCTTACCGTTGAAGAGTGATTCTGAGGGGTGTGGAGGGGTAAATGGGTCATTTAACATCAGTGAGAAGAAGAGATGGATGCGTTCTGCTCATCTCTGCAGCATCATCCCTGCTCAGTACGACACTAACTTTGATTCGGGAAATCAAGACTCTGTTTTTCGACAAAAATCAGTTAAGCCTCTACTATTTTTACTGTATATATATATATATATATATCTAAAACCTAGTAATTATTAACTTTTGTGTTAGAGTTAGATAATTTTCTGAATGGATAATACATGATATGCTTCCTCTTGTTTGCACATATTCTCGATTTAGTCACTATTGTTTACACTGACCCGGTTTAGTCTATCTAGTTTTCTAATTTATCTCAAATCACTCATAACCGTTAAATACACCGTTAAAATTAACGGAGAGGACTGAATCGGGTCACTTAAAACTTCAGGGACTGAATCGGGATTTGATTCAAACATTAAATTCTACATAAAACCATTTTTCTACTCAAACAAACAAAAGAAAAATCAATATCATATTGATATACAACTATATTTCGATTGCTAGTTTACTTATGAAATAAGAGATATTTTTTATTTCATTAAATTATGTCTATTAGATGTGTTATCAATTTATCAAAAAACTTTATTTCATTTTGATAAATTAAATAAATTTTGTGATAAATTAAATAAGTTTTGTTATAAATTAATGACATTTCTTATAATTATTTAAATTATTATATAATATATTAATTCTACATAAAAATTAATTTTTCACAAAATAATTTAAATAATTATAAAAAATTTCATCAATTTATAAAAAAATTTATTTAATTTATCAAAAAAAATTTTAATTTATCAAAAAGAAAATAATTTTTTTATAAATTGGTTACACATCTGATAGATACGATTTAATGAAATAAAAAATATATCTTGTTTAATAAGTAAGCTAGTTATCGAAATATATTTTGTATATCAATATGTTACAGATTTTTCTTTTTCTTTGAGTGAAAAAATGATTTAATGTAGAATTTAATATATTATATTATTATTTAAATAAAATAATTTTACAAAAAATTGTCAAAATAATAAATAGAATATCCATATTCAATATTATAATAATTAATAATTTAAAGAATTCTGAATAACTAAATTTTTGATTGGGTGCCTCCCAACCATGCGGTGGGACTCATTTTTGCACAGTCATCTTCGTGTTGGTCCAAGGTTTCGAAGATTTTCCTGAATGGTTTCTTTAAATTTATGATTGTTGGAATTAATACAATAAATAATCGGGTATTCGATATACCTGATTGCAGCGAAAGATTATACCAGATCTTTGCGCCTACTAGCCTCGATCGTAGTACAACCTCTCGTTGGCTTGGTAGATTACTACTGGAGTAATCTACTCTAATTGCACACCTTAAACCCTTGAAATCGTTGGTTATACTCCAAGAAGGACGCGTCGTGATATAAGAACGAGAGCGTATTTCTTGTGTCTCAATTCTTAAATGGGACCCCTATATATAGGGACTACACCCTAACCCTAGGTGCGTCATGGGTCTTGGGCTACAAGCCCAACCCTAGATGCGCATATGGAATTAGGGTTTTGACTCTGATTCAAATCTAAATGTCTATTTGGTCTTGGGCCATAAGCTCAACCCAATTGATGTATATTGGGTCTTGGGTCATAAGCCCAACCCATATACATCTACATCTTCCACTCATACATATTTGAATCAATATTCAAATCATTTCTCATTCGTCTCTCATTTCACGCCGCCCTCTCTCATACGGGGAATAAAGCGTGCGAGCAAGCGAGAAACAATGATGCGGAGAATTATATTAAGTCATCACGAAACTAACATAATTCTACAACTCAAAAAAAACTTACATATACCCCAAACTAGTGTGATCGCATTAGACCAAGCATCTCTAAACAAGTTTCAACTTAGTCGGCCGACCTATGAGCCATAGAACAAAAGGATAAGTTACCAACTTGGTTCTTCCTCGGCCACTCATGCCAATCAGTTTGGTCTTGATAGCTTTCCAGACATGCTCCGACAGACCGCATAAATCATGGGCCATTGGATACATGTTAAAGTAGCATCAGCAAGCTTACACCTTATGACATGGTCCAGAGTCCCAAAGGGTATATAAGCACAAATAAAGCGCTCACACAGTGACGAAGTAAGAATCCATTCGATCACAACTACTATGGTCGAACTTACTCAGCACATGTAGTATGTATACATGCTATGATGGAGCTCCCACTCAACTTGGGTATGTCACGCTCTAAACATCATACGAAGCTGAGTCCAATGGCTACAAAAAGCTCATGACTTGTGCATTGCGAGATACCATCTATCAACAATTCGCACATTCGGCTATAAACAGACTTTTATGGAGGTTGGACGTACTCCATAATTGATCTAATCAGATCTCATCTTAGCCTCTTGCTAAGACGACTATAATATTATCATCACAACCTTCCTCGCTCTTCCAAGCCCGAAGGGATCATGTCATACATGATCTTCAAGTCTCATCATGCTTGCTATCTGTGGGGTCCTCCCACCTTAACAGTGTTTTAGAGACATAAGAAGGACTAATCATGCATTAATAACATCTTAGGGTTCTAGTTGTTACATGAGCTAACAGAATTACAGGTCAATTAAAACTTCAAAGCTTATTAGTTACATTCCCATAATGAATGTTAACATGTTAGATTTATACTACTCCTACAGTAGATACTAAACAGAAGCTGAATCCTACACGTTCCTGTGTTCCTCGTAGGTCACTGCTCAACCCGACCCCTTAGTCTTTTAGTCCAAAAGTGTACCTACAGGAACAACCCATCATGAGCATGTACATCATTACTTAACATAATAAGGCAATGGCATATAAATAAATGCATGAAAATAATTGGTAATGTATACTTCCTGGTTAATCGCATTAACCCTCTTTGGTTGTCCCTGTTTCATAGTCATGCATAAAATCATAAATTCTTGGCATGAATGATTAAAATCATCATCTTATAAATATTATCATCTTATAACATCATCATCATATAAGCATCATCATCTTGTAATTATCATTATCTTATAACATCATCGTCATATAAGCATCATCATCTTGTAATTATCATTATCTTATAACATCATTATCATATAAGCATCATCATTTTATAGCATCATCATCTTGTAGCATCATCATCTTATAGCATCATCATCTTGTAGCATCATCATCTTATAGCATCATCATCTTATAACATCATAACAAAATATATCAGTAAATGTACGACATCTTAGTTAAGTGAACATGCTGGTTATTCGTTACCTTCTTCTTGTTGTTCCTGATTCATAATCATGCATATGGGCATCTTACCCTGTGGCATCTTACCACATTATAAACATCGCATGGCCTCTTACCATGTGGGGCATCTTACCCCGTGGCATCTTACCACAAATAAACATCGCATGGCCTCTTACCATGTGGGGCATCTTACCCCGTGGCATCTTACCACAAATAAACATCGCATGGCCTCTTACCATGTGGGGCATTTTACCCCGTGGCATCTTACCACAAATAAACATCGCATGGCCTCTTACCATGTGGGGCATCTTACCCCGTGGCATCTTACCACAAATAAACATTGCATCACATCATCATATAAACATCGTATAAACATCATCGTATAAACATCGTATAAACATCATCATATAAACATCGTATAAACATCATCGTATAAACATCGTATAAACATCATCATATAAACATCGTATAAACATCATCATATAAACATCGTATATATTCATGCGATAAATGCATAGTCATAGTGTAGGGATGTGTTTTACCGTCCGATGCCCGTACGTCTCTTACGTACCTTTTCAAAAGGAGGAGGAGTCAACAGACTTATCTCCTTGATTGTGTTGGTACCTGGGGTGGCTCTACAAGACCACACAATACCATACCATATTAGATGCCTCAATACCATCTCACATCATAAACTTAACAAAATAAAACATCATTTTATTTTTCAACATTCTGCCTCTCTCGATCGATCGGCCCCGAGGTCTCGATCGATCGAGAAACTGTGCACAACAGTGCTCAACCATTCTGCCTCGATCGATCGATCGAAACATTTTACCGATCGATCGAGGAGCTTCACCGATCGATCGAGAAATCCTTCGATCGATCGGCACCTGAAATCAAAACATGCTTTAAACATTCTGCCTCGCTCGATCGATCGGGACCAAATCTCGATCGATCGAGAGCTCTGAAAAATCGGGACTTCCCCAGATTTTCGAGCACCTCTTTTCACACCATCATTTCTACTTCATAACATAACATACTTGCTCAATCAAACATGCTAGGAGCTTTATAAAACTTCTATGTAAGCACTTAAATTCAAGGTTCAACAAAACCTAAACTAGCATGCAACATAACCTCATCATAAACTTAGAGCTCAACCAACTTAACAGAAACAGAGCATGCTTATCTTCTTTTTTCCAGATTTTCGAGCATATAGTTTCATAACAAGAAATCTATCACATAAATCATGTAAAATGCCCGAACAACCATGCTAGTAGTTACTTAATACTACCCTGTAAGCATCTCTACCAAGGTTCCACCCAAACCTATACCTATCATGCAATAAAACATCCCACCAAAACCATACCCAACCCAAAAACAGAGTATCAAGTCTTACCCCATTTTTCCTCCTCTAATTGGCAAGCTTTTGCACAATGATTCACAGCCTTTTTCCTCCTCTATTCTGCAATTCCAGGGACGAAAAAAGAGGGAGAAGGAGGTGGAGGGAAAATGATTGCAAGACAATGGTCATAGCATGGGTTGGGGCAAGTGGAGGCATGGGTGTTGAACAAGTGGGGGGGGGGGGGCGACTTTGGGGGTGGGGTGGTGAGGGTTGGGTGGTCATGTGGTGTTTAATTGTGTCCCGGTATTTAGCACGATGTATTAAAAATATCCTAACTCGATATTTTTCATCTTCATTTAATTAATACATCCTTTAAAACACCCAACATGTTCCCCACATCATATCATCATATCATAATTATACTCCCCAATTTAAATACACCACAACCCTTAAACATAACATAAATCGTCATCATAGCACATAATCATATAACATTTCGGGGGTATTACACTATCAAAGCGCCAGGGTGATTGCCCGTGTGAGTGGGCCAATCAAAGTCTAGTAACATTCACATATGAACATAGTACCTCAACAAACCAATTGTTCATATCAATTGTTCTAACAGGCAAAACAAATCCTACAAAGCCCATAGGATTAACATGTCGCAGGAACAAATCTCCGCACAAGGGCTTGGTCTATAGGTCAGCGCTCATATCACTAATAGGAGTATGCCTTAGAACCTCATTGGCTTGTGCAACATAATCTCGAATAAAGATACAACAATATCATCTACTTGCGCAGAAACTCGCAATCTTTGTAGATCTTCTTAACCTGATTGTATCTTATATTGTTTATGCACAGACTACTACTCTGCTTCTAAGGTAGATAGAAAGATACAAAGCCGCTTCTCATCACTCCAAGTGATACTTGCACCAATCACGATAAATGCATATCCCATAATGGATTTGCGCTCATCTCTATCAAGTGACCCATCAGCGTCACTATATCCATCAATTCTCAAACCATTTCCATGGTAGCACAAAGAAAGATCATTTTGACTACCATCTAATAGACAACCTCAAAATAACTCTGATTTTACTCACCATCCAATTGTAAAGCACATGTCTGGTTGAATACACACTATTGTTTACGTCAAACCCTATACAACGCTTGCATATGGAACTTCATTCATATGTTTCTTTCATTTTCTGTTTTAGGACATAACTCTCTGCTCGTAAAGCAGACACCCACTTGTTTTACCTTTCGTGAAGTTACAGCCTCTTAATATTTGACTGGCTCATCAAAATCCATAAAATCACGCATAAAAAATTCTCACACAATAATATATATAATTAGAGAATAATTTTGCTCTTGCTTTTCTATATTTAAGGATTATGCGAGACTTTCATCAGTGAAACACTCCCATTGAACTGAGGTCGCTTTCATTTTCTCTATTACATGTAGGACAAGGCCTTATAGCCTCATCTAGGTTAGAGACTGGAGCGCCAACAACATGATTCATGTAACTTGTATAGTTCAATGTCCCTTTTTGACTTCACTCACAAAATGCACATCTCGAACTCTATTTCAGTCATTCCTCTTGGAATGTTCACAATATATTAGAATATTTTCCAAACTATAGTTTTTGAAGCTCTTGGATGAGCTTTTAATTTTAAAAAAAACTGTGAACAAATCACTCCGATTCTCAAAGGTGCAGAACTTCCAAAAAACTTTTTCTGCGATGCCATTACTCAAAAGGGAATCGAAATGACTATTTAGAATGCACATGGTACAAACTGTAGGCAACAGTCTAACATTTCTTCTCTTCCAAAAAATTATTGGAAGATTCGATTGCGCCAACATTTATCTGACCATATCCAGAAGTGTTTGATTTCGTCTCTGTCTGCAACACTTTTTCATTGCAAAGCATACGAAATCACTATTTATCTTGTAATTCTATTTTCTCATATGTTAGTATACACTAATCAGACATATATTTTTGTTTTCTATCGCTACGTAGAATTTTAAATTCTTCTCTTTTTAATTCTCGACCATTGCCTAGAATCGCTTGACATATTCATACGTTTCTAGCCGATGAGATAAGAGGTATGCATATTCATAGCGTAAATAAAATGAGCAATATAATGTTTTGTGATGTACCCTCACATTCATAGGTTCGTAGATGTCTAGTGGAATTAACTCTAAAGGTAAGCAACCATATTATGCCGTTCAAATAGGTATATATGATTCGCATACTGAGATGTTGACTTTAGCGAGATTGCCAATATAACTTTATCGAACTAACCTAGTCATCCTCTTTTGAGCGATATGTTCCAATAGATCATGCTAACAGAATCAGAAACTATATCAATAATGTATGAAACACAATTAACGGATAATTTAAACATAAATAATCCATTATTGATAAAACAAACCACGAAGGTCTTTACCAGGAAAAATAGATAAATCTTTTGCTCAAACAAAACTGAAAAATCAAGTCCTAATAAACAAAGTAACTAAGAGTAAATTACATCAAATGCTAAGTAACGAGAAGGTACAAAACCAACTCCAAAACTCTCCATGTGCGCCATCTTTTGTAGCAAAATAATGGCTACATACTAGCACTTGATAGTCATCTACCAATCCTACATAATCCTTCATTACGGGTTTTGTTGCTCCTTTATCTACAATCCAACCAAGGAGAGAATTAGTAACAAAAATATATTTCATACTATTCAAAGTACTAGGAGAGTAAGAAATGTGTTACCTTCTTTGGCTCAGTGCAATCACGAGCAAAGTGACACATCTTGTCACAATTGTAACACTTTAATTTACTTATATCCCTCGCTCCACCCCTTTTGCCTTGGTGACGCTGTTTTGTCATGCCACTCAGTGGGGTTAGAGCTTGATTCTTGTTATTTCCCTGTACAGCACCCATTTGCTTGTTCCAACGTCCATCGTTTTGGGGTTTTCGACGACTCCGTTTGTGCACGTTCAGATTCTCTTCGGCCAGCCTCAAGTTTCAAATGACTGGCGAAACTATCCAACGTTTTAATCTGCTCGTTATGGGTCAAAACAAGCTTAACATGTCCTCGAGTCTGCTCAGGTAGAGACCTAAGGACTGACAAGACTTGTTGTTCATCTGCGAGCTCAGTTCCAGCATTCTGAAGCTCTCGAGTCATATCCTTCATCACAGCAAGATGTTGGCTCATTGAGTGCCTAGAGTCAAGTACATACTGGTTAAATTTGAGGGTGAGAGCCCTCAGTCTAGTAGGCGAAGTGCTACCGTACATGACCTTCAGAACTTCTCATAGCTCTTTAGGCGTGGGATGCTTCTCAAACTCTCTGATCAGATTATCGTGCATGCAACTTAGCATAGTAAAGAGCGCATTTTTATCCTGATCTACCCATTTAAGGTACGCGTCCATATCACGATGATATTGAGCAGTCGGTCCATTTTTCGGCTTAGCTGGTTTAGACTTATCATTGGTGAGATGATCAAGCAACTTTTCTTTGTGAATTAAAAATTGAATTTTTCTATGTCACATTGCATAGTTCTGGCCATCAAGTTGCCACTACCACGAAGATCGGAGAAAGCTATTTGGATTTCCATCACTGTTTGCATAGTCAAATAAGGTATTTGTTCAACAATAATTTTATTTTAGATCCAAGTAATTTCTATTATTCTCTTTAATTAATTGGAATATCAAATTTCGCACTCAGCTAATAATCAAATTAAGTATAACAATCATCTCCCTCCGAATTAAGTATCCTAATAAAAAATTACCAATCTCGAAATAAAATTGTCCATAATGTCATGCATGATATAACAACTTTAACTTTATAACCAAATATCATAAATTGCATGTAAAAAATAAGTGCAATATATATGACATTATAATCAAATTATAAATTTATGAATCTCAAATAATAATGTCTTTAAAATGCATACTGAAATAAATACAATAAATCTTTTGTGACATCAAATTAAGAATATATAAGTGCAACAAATCAAGCATGACAATCTAATAAATTGCATAATCAAACAACATAACCTGCATAATCATATATCATGCGATATTCTTAAGTCATAATAATTTTCAATTAAACATGTGAACTAAAAAATTATTCCAAGTTCAAGAGAAAATAAATATGCAATTTATTATTTATTTCTTATGTCATTTTATTGTCCAAACATCTCGTAAAAAGACTATTGACAAACACATTATCATTATGCGTCTAGCCATACAATTACAATTATAATGACTCGTTAAAATTTCAATAGGACCTAAACTCAAATATTAAGGTCCAAAATTTTATTTAATTAGACTTGTTAGCTATTAAATAAAATTATCCTTAACCCCAAACCTAACCAAATCATGGGTCCATTAAAATTAATTAACTCCAGATCCAGCCCAAGAATTCAATTAACTTTAATTTTTTTTTGGTCACGACAATTTAACAATGAATAAAAATGGCCCAGAAAAATAAAAACAGGCCAAAAGCGAGCCCATCAAAATATATACCAAAATAATATATAAAATTTCTCAGCCCATTTGCTAAACAAAAACGAGCCAAAAAACCAAAAAAAAGTAGACCCCTCAATTTAAAACAAAGTGGCCGTTCCCCGTTTTTTTTTTAAACTAGGGTTTTTTTTTAAAACGAGCCGTCGTCAGCTATTTCCATTAACCCAAAATTAGGTTACAGATTTTCTTCCCAATATTCACAGCCGTCACTTTCTATCTCACTTCCAAAAAAAATTAGTTTCATCGGCTCTCATGGCAGTGGCAAAATCCGCTGTGCAGCAGCACCTCTTGCCTTTCTGTCCCATGTGGTTTGGCCAGACGCAATCACTAGCGGATCAAGAAAACTCGGCCGCGCTAGCGTCGGATCCAGCAGCTTGGGCGCACGTCGGTGGAGAACAACTTCTCCTCCGCGTGCGCCGCTCACCACACACTTTACAACGACTAGGTCGCGATCTCAGGCAGACTTTGGCGCAGATCGTGTGCAAGAAACCCCTTCATGCACATATCGTCATCTTTTTCTACGATATGGTCGCGGCCTTCTTCCACCACGCTGCCGCTCTTTGTTAGACCAATCCAGACTGCACCCACTAGTGCGTAACCGTGGTCCGTGGGTCGAGTTTTTCAGCAATGGTCCATAGCGGCGCTTACGTGGCCTCACAAAGGATTCCCCATGGGGTAATTATTTGGAAGATTTTCCTTTCGCATGACGCATTCTCTATGTTTGGGAGCATGATTTGTAAAACATAATTTATTCACTTGTATCGGTGTTCTCTTGTTCTATTTATCAAATTCACAATTGAGTAAATAATGATATCAAATGCATGCCTTTCGAAAGCAATACAAAGTCACAGTGATTTGATGCAATTTCTATACTCAAGCGTCATTGTCAAACAAAACATCAATTTCGTTTGTCATATATATAAAGGATTCGTCAGCGTAAGCACACGCGTAAACAAATGAAAAAAGAATTCCATATCTATATGCAGCGAGATCGAGCTTTTGATGGCTCTGATACCACTGCCAGAATTAATACAACAAATAATCAGGTATTCTATATACCTGATTGCAGCGGAAGATTATTCTAGATTTTTGCTCTCATCTACTAGCCTTGATCGTAGTACAACCTCTCGTTGGCTTGGTAGATTACTACTAGAGTAATCTACTCTAATTGCACACCTTAAACTCTTGGAGTCGTTGATGATTATCCAAGGGTATAAGAACGAGAGCGTATTTCTTGTGTCTCAGTTCTTGAATGGGAGACCCCTATATATAGGGACCACACTCTAACCCTAGGTGCGTCATGGTTCTTGGGCCACAAGCCCAACCCTAAATGCGCATATGGGTTTAGGGTTTTGACTCTGAGTCAAATCCGAATGTCTTTATGGCCTTGGGTCATAAGCTCAACCCAATGGATGCATATTGGATCTTGGGCCATAAGCCCAACCCATATACATTTTATTTAATATTCTCTTATAATTACTAAAATGGAAACAATTTTAACTTCCAGAGCTACAAAGGAGAGGAAGGAAATCCCAGAGGGAACCTATTTGAGGGATGCAATTTGAAAAGCCGGGGAGGAGCATTTCTGCCATTTAAGAGACCAGAGAAGAATGACAGAGAAGGGGTTGATTCAGCTTATGGCTTGGAATCATCAGTTGACTTAAATGTAATAGCAGGAGACCAACAACCGCATGAACCGCACCAGCAACAACCGCAGAAGAAGAATCAGAGGCGCTGTTGGTCTCCAGAGCTGCACAAGAGGTTTGTTGATGCATTGCATCAGCTTGGAGGCGAACAAGGTACTCCTAACTATTCGTTCGAATATACTTAGTTTCTTGTTTTTTAACATGATGTTTTTTTGAAAATACTTATATGGACATAGTGTCTGTAAAGACCAATATACATAAATATAAATATATATGTATATGTTTGTATGTGTTGGTGTTAGTAAAATCGGGTATATAGAAGTAGGATGGTGTTTTTTGGAGTGATTTGTCTTCTCGAGGAAATGATGAATTTTGGTTGAGGAGCATTTAGTATTTTTGTGAGGGCATGAAATAAATATTTTTTTAATACATATATTCACATAATTTTCAAGCCTTTGGTTTGTTCATCACAGCGGCCACACCAAAGCAGATAAAGGAACTGATGAACGTTGATGGCCTCACCAATGATCAAGTGAAAAGTCATTTGCAGGTGGAGATTCCCCCCTAAAAATAATCTAATATACCTTTTTCATCGAAAACTCAAATGTGCTTCAAATTTTGTGTGGAAATTTTAGAAATACAGGCTTCATGTTCGAAAGCTTTCAACTTCATCAGCTGAGTCACTGAACGAGGGCTCCTGGTTGACCCAAGATCAATGTGGAGGTTTAGCGAACCCAACGGTTGCACTTGCATATTCGGGATCCCCACATGGCCCTTTACATCATGGAGGATTTGGTAAAAGAGAGTCCACCTTTGGTGGTGAAAGGATGGAGGAAAATGATGAAATATATAAAACGAGTTGCACTTGATAATTTGGTGAATACTGTATTTAATTGTTGTGCTCTTAAACATTTTCCAGCTTCTATCAAATTACACTCAAACCTCTATAAATTAACAATGTTAGGACCATAAAATTTTACTAATTTAGAGATGTTATTAATATATCGAATATTAAATTAATAATGTTGAGATCAAGATGGTACCGTAAAAAATATTATTTTAGAGAGATTATTAATTTATCGATTATTAATTATGAAGGTTTTAGTAATCTATTTTATCCCCTGTAAGAAGTGTTTGTAGATAATATAAATTAACTTGAGAAAGAAGAATATATTGTGGCATCGCTTATATCGATTGGCCGATTTATTCACCATATTGTTCATATTCTCTGTTTTTATGTCTTTGGTTTCGTTTATTTTAAGTTTTCTCTCAAAACATATATGATTGAAAAGAAGATAAGAATTGACGTCCCACAATGATAAGATAATGTGAAAATCGTGTGCATTTGAACATCTATGTGGCGGATATTTAATTTTGAAGTATAATACTAGAAATAATATTTAACTTTAAAAATATTATAGGAAAGAAGGGCGGGTTATTTATTTAAATAACCTGAATAAAACAAATAATTACAAAAATAACCCGAAAAATGAAAATATTTAAAAAGTAACCTTACCCGCCAACTGAGTTGGCGTGACCATATAAAATATTGGTCACGCCAACTCAGTTGGCGTGACCAACGTTGAATAGTAGTCACGCCAACTCAGTTGGCGTGACCTTTGTTTTATAGGGTCACGCCAACTGAGTTGGCGTGACATTATTATAATAGTGCCGCCAACTGAGTTGGCGGCACTAAATGTGCTATAAATAAAACCGTCCGCCTCTTAGTTCTCTCACCAATTCACAAGTCTCTTTTAATATTTTTATTATATGATAAAATTCTGATTATGCTCTGTAGTTGCAGCTTTAGCTGATCTTCTACATCAGAAAAGATTTTATTAGCTACTAGTAATAGTTTTCTGTAGTTATCAAAATATGTCTATTCATGTTTTATTTTATTGGGGGGTAATATTATACAAGATTCTGAGTTCGTCCGATATGATCGTGGTCCATCAAGAGGTACAACTATACGGCGTACAATTAATTTTCTACAATTATTAGATAAAATATATGATATCACTGGGTTCGATCGCAACCAGTTTCTTTTGAAATTATATGCTAGGCATATGTTCAAAGATTTTTCGGGGTTACGTCAGACTATTTTACCCATAGATGATGATTGCAATTTAGCATGGCTACTTGATTCAGAACAGGGTCATAGTTGCTTGGAATTTTATATACAAGCAGAACCAAGGAATTATGATTATATTCCAGAAATGCCAATGAGTGGCAGTTTTTCAGAAGGATTGACGACATCTGTTATTCAAGAGACGTCTGTTGCTCGACATCAAGCTGAGGGTTCATATAGTGGTAGAGACCGAGATGATCATCCAGTAGATGTTGATAATGTTGCCGCTGAGCCACGAGCAGACAGTTTTGCTGATTTTGGTGATCAAATTAATTCTGAACCAGAGGGGATTCCATCTGATGATGAGACTGATGCTGATGATGATGAAGTTGATATTGGTGTGATGGCAGAAGCAGTTGAAAACCAAGAGGAGGGGGCACCAACCATGACAAATGATCATAATCTTTATCCAACAATCCCATTCTTTTCCATGACACATCCAGAAGTTTTTGGAGATTCGATTGACAATCCAACAGGCCGTTGGGGGAGTTTTTATGATTACTCCAAAGGTGAAATCCATCGCAACATGGTCTTCAAAGATAAATTTCATCTGCAGGCAGCTGTGAAGGATTATTCAGTACGTGTTGCAAAACGTGAGTACCATGTTGTTAAGAGTACAAAAACATTGTGGAAAGTAATATGCAAACACGGTACAGAGGATATACCTTGCAGATGGTACCTGCGTGCATGTTTGGATAAAAAAGTTGGGTTATTCAAAATAACCAAATATGGTGGTCCTCACACTTGTCTGCTGAGTGAGCTGTCGCTTGATCATTCGAACTTGGATAAGAATATGATTGCTAGCTTGTTATTGGGAATCGTTCGTCGTGATCCAGCTTATGAAATCAAGTATGTGATTCAAACAGTGAAAGATAAGTATGGCTTTGAAATATCATATGCAAAAGGCTGGCATAGTTTAAAACGTGCAATACGGAACGTGTATGGAACCTGGGAGAGCTCGGTCAACAAATTACCTTTCTATATGGGAGCTTTGAAAAAATGGAACCCAGGCACAGTCGTGGAGTGGGATCATCTTGATAATGCAAGACCAAGGGAAAAAACTTTGAGTTATGTTTTCTGGGCCTTCCAACCGTGTATAGATGGTTTCCGCCACTGTCGTCAAGTTATTACAGTGGATGGCACACATCTGTATGTAAAATATCAGCATAAGATGTTGATTGCTGTCTCCATGGACGCGAATAATCAAGTGTTACCGCTGGCATTTTCAATTGTCGATGAAGAGAACTTTTTGTCATGGAAATGGTTCTTGGAGATGGTTAGCAAACACATTATTGGAGAATCTGGCGGCGTGTGTTTGATTTCTGATCGACATCCGGGCCTTATTGCAGCAGCCGACTGTATCCCCGACTTTAAACCCCCCGTGGAGTACATCGATTTTGTTTGAGGCATTTTTGCTCAAACTTTAATAGTCGTTTAAAAAATGTGCACTTAAAAGACTTGTGTTGGAAAGCTGGATCAAAAAATCAACTGATAAAATTTGAGCGTACGATGGAAGAGATCAAAACCATTGAACCAAGGGCTTTTGATTACCTGAATCGGATTGATAAGTCTCAGTGGAAACTTGCTCATGATGAAGGATGGCGTTGTGGTATCCTAACAACAAATATGTCGGAGTGCATAAATGGAGTCATGAAAGGTGCACGTCGCCTTCCAATCACTGCCATTGTACAGTTAACATTCGATCGTTGTGTGCATTATTTTTTGGAGCGAGTGAAAAAAGCGGATAGAATGATCGAAAATAATCAAGAATGGCCGGATTATGCTTTTGAAAAGTATGCTCGGGCTGATCTTCACTCCATTCAACATGAAGTTCAGATGTTTGATCGAAGGCATCTAACAGCCTCAGTTATCACAAAGTTGGACGTGGGGGTAATACTCATGTTGTGAAGCTCAAATCAAGGGAATGTTCTTGTGGGAAGTGGAAAGAATTTGGGATTCCTTGCTCACATGTGATACAAGTATGTCGAGCTTATGGCATAAACGCAAAAACATTTGTCAAGGAGTATTATAATATGCAAGAATATTGGAGCACATATCAAGGTCAATTTGAGCCATTATGGGGAGAGCAGTATTGGGAAACCCCGTCATTCGAACTGTACCACAATTCCACCTTGCGTACTATAAGAAGACGAGGTCGAGACCGAACAACACACATGCAAAATGAGATGGATTGGCCTGAAGCCCGGGCAAGACGACATATGGCATCGAGTTCCCAAAACCGATAAAGTTGTAATTGTTGTTTGTTATTGTTATTGTTATTGTTATTGTTATTGTGTTATTGTTATTGTCACACATCAAATAAGACATTCATATGGAAGTACATTCATTACATTTAATACTAAGATTCACAATAGGCAAACATGACTACATATATGAAGGCTAAAACTCTATAATGCCCCTCCAGTACCACAACGACGTGGCTGTTTCCGTCTCTGACCGCGTCCTTCCTGAATGGGCTGGTCATCTTGCACAACAGGTAACTGTTAATTGCGACAGCTGATCAATCTGAAATGAGTGAACATTTATTAAGTACTTAAATCTAAACACAATTTTCAAATTTGTAATACATATGTAATAAAGCAACATACCACATGTTGCCATGCCGGGCCATCTCCATGTTGATAACCAGCCTCCACAAATTGTCGTTGATGGCCAATGAATCTACGTGTTACTCGTCCATACCAGTCATTGTACCCGACAATTACACCCTGTCCAGCTGACTCATATCGCGGGCTGTGCACGGTATGAGCATGTGCATTAACCCATATAGTCATGTACCGCCTATGATGTGCAGACCAGTCATTATTTGTTTTACCCCTGCGGTTAACTGCATGTAATATATCATCCCCTGACCGTGGATCTGGTGGGATGTTTTGTACCATGCCGAATTGACGAAAAACCCGCTCAGGACGATGCATCTCAACTATGTCATACAAAATCAGTGGGCCGCTGTATGTCCATAACTCAGTATGCAGTCCTTCAATATAATCATCAGGGTACGACTGCCAATTAAACTACAAATATAGTATTATATTAAAATAATGTTCAAAGACTATTATGTTTTATACATGAATATAAAAAATAAAATTACTTGGCTTAATGGCTGCTGGTCAAGGATGTCCCTAATAATTCGTAATGAATGTGTGCCAGTTTCTGTAAATCTTACTTTACATGTCCACCTGTGTACTCATAATCATCATAAAAAAACATAAATTATATAACAAAATATTAAATATAATATTATACATTGCAAAATAATTTGTAATACATCACCTTGCACCATATGGAGCAACAGGTAAGTAATTGTCCTCGTCGATTGGTATTGGCCCAATATCAATTCTCAGGCGTCCTAGTTGAGGAGCTAAACTTTCGAGCCGGGACCATGCCCAAATCTAAAACATTAACATGAAGAATATAAATTAAATATGCAAGATATATTTTTTCAGTATTTTAAAATAAAGGTAACGATTACCTGTAGGAGTGGTAATGCACCACATATTACTTTTTTCCCTCTCTCCGACGAAGTGCACAACTCACGATATAAGAATGTCAGCACAGCACTACCCCAGCTAAAATTACCAACAGAACTGATATCTTCTAATTTCTGTATGTACAATAATTTTACAGTATTGCCGGAGCTATCGGGGCACATAATCCCACCTATCATTAATAATGCACAACCTCGTGCATATTTAGCAACCTCATCCGCCGTACTATGCAAATGGATGCGATTTACTATTAAATGATGACTCAACGCAGACATTAACAAACATGCACCTTTAAAGTGACCCGGATCTGGTGTAAATCCCAAATGACGATCACAATATTCTTGCCACTCGGGTATTGACTTATCAAAATTGGTACCTGACACTGCAAGACCATTTATTGGCAGGCCCCAAATAACTGCAATGTCTTGCAGTGTAATAGTCGCCTCTCCAGATCTCAAATGGAATGTATGCGTTTCACGACGCCATCTCTCTACTAACGCCGTGATTAGATGAGGGTCAATGGTAATCTTATTACACCTATATACACCATAAAACCCAAACTCATATAACATACTTACAACACGTGTGTCTAATGGGCAAAGATCCCAAAAATAGCTGCTCGGATTTCTCACACGCAAAGGCCGATCAATATCACCTGCCCATACATCTTCAGAACGATGACATGACTGCAATGACAACAGATGATCATCGATCGGGCCTGGTACGGTCATCGGATCCATCCTATTATATGAAATAAAAAATATATTACATATAGACAACATAAAGTAAACAAAATAAATTAAAACTGATAAAACATGACGAGGCATATATGCTACCGCCGACAACCACCAGCCATCAGCAACCGGCTACGGCGACGACGGCCGACGGAGGCAGCAGACGGCGGGGGGCGGCGGACGGCGGGGGGGGGGGGGGGGGGGGGGGGGGCGGGGTGGGCGGCGGATGGCAGCGAAAAAGTGTGATAGAAATTAATACACGGCGACATGATTTTTACCTCTAAATTCTGAAACTATGAAGTGACTGGAAGCAAAATGAGGAAAAAACGATTGTAACTTGGAGGTTGGGAAGAAAATTTAGACTGTAATTGCCGAAGAGGTTGCCGAAGAAGAAGGGTTCGCGGAAATTTTATAACACCAAGTCACGCCAACTCAGTTGGCGTGACCATTAATTGGTCACACCAACTCAGTTGGCGTGACCTGTGATATTAATTGGTCACGCCAACTCAGTTGGCGTGACCAATAATTATTCACCCCAACTTGCAGCTCCAGTTGGCGTGAAATAATGGTCACGCCAACTGGGTTGGCGTGACCGAAAAAAACAAAGGTCACGCCAACTCAGTTGGCGTGACTATATATTTTAAATTGGTCACGCCAACTTAGTTGGCGTGACCAATATTTTATTCAGTGACGCCAACCGAGTTGGCGTGACCAACTGGACACGCCAACCCAGTTGGCGGTTTAGGTTACTTTTTAAATGTTTTCATTTTTCGGGTTATTTTTTAAATTACTTATTTTTTTAAGGTTGTTTAAATAAATAACCCAAAGAAGGGCACTAATATTTTACTCGTATTTATTTAACGTTATCAATTATCAATATATTACCTAAATTTAGGTATTACAATGGTACATGTACCATATGATCTCAATTATATATATATATATATATATTATGCCCTCAATTTAGTGAAACTTTAAGTAGAAAAAAGTGTCATAAGTATGGGGAAAATTAATTAATTAAAAACACATGGTGATTTTAAAGTTGGGGAGACAAGTGATGAATGAAATTGAATCTTGAGGAAATTACAACACTCTCCAAAACATCTTTCAACTAAATCTCTCAAAAAATCTTCTTCTCAACTAAACATTCTATAAAACTTCTTTCAAATAAGTCTATTTTCTGCAACCCTAATCTAATTAGTCTATTTTCATTACTATTGAATGAAACATCCGTTCCACCATTTGTTGAAACAGAAATAAACTTGCACACCGATTGAGATGAAAAAAAAACCAGACGTGATTTACGTGATGAAGGAAAATAGCACAGTGGCTGGGTATCCCTTTCAAAATCAGCTCTCAAAATCAACTTCCTGCTACGATCATTATACTTGTATGTATCAAATCATAATCATATCATATCATATCTTGGATATTATCTACACACTATCATTCTTTGATTTGTATCTTGAATTAAAAGATAGGATAACAATCTGCTTTGTATAACAATCCGCTTTGTATCTTATATTAGAAGATTTGATTTGTATCTTAGAAGATAGGATAACAATATGTACTTGTATTTATATCCTAAACCATCGTGAATGACAAGGCAATTTCTCGTTCCACAAATCAATTCTCTTATATGGTATCAGAGACATAATCGATCAAATGGCCTCTAAAAATACTGACTCCTCCTCCTCTGCTGCAGTCATTCGCCCCAATGCTGCTCTTCTCGGTGATGCACTCATTCCCATCAATGCTCACCAGCAGCTACCACTCCAACTCACATCATCAAATTTTCCGTCATGGCGAGCCGAAATTCGTCATTCTTTGTTTGGGTATGGTCTCCTCGGGTGTTTGGATGCTACCCTTGTCTGCCCGGCAACTGGCACAACCCCGGAAGCCACATCAGCTCATCTGCATTGGCTTCGCCAGGATGCATTGATTCTCTCGGCCCTCTTTGGTTCTGTTTCACCAGAACTTGTGCCAATAATATGTGCTGCCCAGACATCAGCCGATGCCTGGAACATTCTGACTCGCCTTTATGCGAATCGTTCCAGAACCCGAGTGATGCAACTCAAGGACGATCTGTCAAACATGGCCATTGGTGACCAATCTGTTTCTGTATTCCCGCAGTCCATGAAAGTGAAAACAGTTGAATTGGCACTCATCGATCGACATCTCTCTGATGACGTCATCACACTATATATTCTCAACGGCCTTGGCGCGGCATATCGTGATATTGCAGCCCCAATTCGTACCCATGAGACCTCACTTTGTTTTGAGGAATTGCATGACATGCTCGTTGCTCACGAGACATACCTACAGCGTCTCGATGCAGCCAAAGCTACACTTGTTGCTACTGCCAACCAGGCATCTCTTAGTCAGCGTGCCTCCACTCGGAATTTCTCCACTGGCCACCAGTCTTCACGCAACAATTCTTCGCAGTAGCAACAGCGTAACAACAGATATCATTTGCGCGGCCGAGGAAACCCATCACGGAATACAAATCACAATTCTAATCCATCGGGTGGTCGGTCTCGCTCCCATATTACCTGTCAATATTGTGGTTTTCCAGGTCACGGGGCTCGTACGTGTCGACAAATTCAACCTGTCGCCCACTATGCAAATCCCCACCAGCGCAGGCTGCCCAGCCACAATCAGCTTCAGATCGTGCTCCTTGGCTTGTTGATTCTGGGGCATCTCACAATCTGACATCCGATTTACAAAATATTTCCATTCACTCCGAGTATGATGATACTGATGAAGTACAGATTGCAAATGGTGCAGGTTTTCACATTTCTCACATTGGTTCCTCCACTATTCCTACTGCATCTCGTACAGTTACCTTATCCAATATATTATGCGTCTCTTCAGCGAATCATAATTTATTATCTGTTCATCAATTTACTAAAGATAATCGGGTCTTCATTGAATTTTATTCCACTCACTTTGTTGTCAAGGATCAGAATACAGGAACGAAGCTCATTCGTGGTCGTTGCACAAATGGAATCTATCATTTGGACTTTCCAAAGGCAGTACACCCATTTTCAGCTTTTGTTGTTGAACGTGCTAGTGCATCTTGTTGGCACAATCAATTGGGTCATCCATCCTCCAGGATCAGTTTATCAGTTATTCATAATTTTGGTTTACCTAGCTTTAAACATTCTTTAACAGACTTGCAGAACTGTAACTCTTGTTTTTTGAATAAAAGTTGTCAGTTACCATTTACTGCGTCATCGCTTAAATCTGAAAATCCATTACATTATGTATATGGTGATGTAAGCTATGCCCACCTCTATTAGTGGCAATCACTACTATCTAGTACTAGCTGATCATTTTTCGAAGTATTGTTGGTTTTATCCGTTACAATCCAAGTCTCAGGTCCATGATATCTTTATTCAGTTTAAACTCCTTGTTGAGAAACAGTTTCAGAGTTCCATTCGGAATTTTAACTCGGACAATGGGGGTAAATTTCTTGCTCTAAGACGATATTTTTCTACAAATGGCATATCCTGGCTTACCACAACTCCTTATACTCCGCAACAGAATGGCACCTCTGAACGTCGCCATCGCCAAATTGTAACTACTGGCCGGATCTTATTGCATCATGCCTCTCTGCCACTGACGTTTTGGGATGTAGCTTTTGCGACCACATTTTTCTTAATGAATTGCCTTCCCACTCCAGTCTTACAAGGCGAATCTCCATTTCGTGTTCTCTTTCAGCGAGAACCAAATTACTTGAGACTTCGCACTTTTGGAAGCTTGTGCTTTCCTTGGCTTTGTCCATACATTCCTAATAAGCTGGACTCACCATCCCATCCGTGCATCTTCCTTGGGTACTCTCTGTCACAAAATGCCTACCAATGCTATGATATGGCCACCACACGGGTCTATCTCTCTCGCCATGTTCGATTTGTTGAAGATGTTTTTCCGTATCAAGACAAGACTCCACCAGACACTCCCTCTACTCTTATCCGGCACACTACCCTTGATCCACCTGCTTCACCACCATTACAAGTCCCTACCTTGCATACTCCTACGCCACCTTCGGTGTCGTCTCCATCCCTGCCTACTTCAGATCCAGCTCCCTAGTCCTATGTTCTATCTACTCGGGCACATTATATGAGGACTCGATCTATGAACCAAATCTTCAAATCTAAGAGGATCAATGTCACCACTAAGCATCCACTATCTGGACCTCTCGAACCTACTTGCGTATCTCAAGCTCTCACCGATCCAGCTTGGCGTAGTGCAATGGCTTCTGAGTACACTGCCCTCATTCGTCACGGTCCATGGAATCCGGTACCACATCCAGCTCATCGAAACATAATTGGCTCTAAATGGATATTTTGCATTAAACAAAATCCGGATGGCTCTGTTGACAAATATAAGGCCCGTCTTGTGGCCAAGGGTTTACATCAGCGCCCCAGCCTTGACTACAAGGAAAACTTCAATCCCGTCGTCAAACCAGCCACTGTTCGTACTATTCTCTCTCTCGCTATCATGCACCAATGGCCACTTCGATAGCTTGATATCATCAACGACTTCCTCCATGGTGATCTCACTGAAGATGTCTATATGGTACAACCTGCAGGTTTTATTGACCCAGCTCACCTTAACTCTGTTTGTCATCTCTGGAAATCTCTGTATGACCTTAAACAGGCTTCTCGAGCTTGGTATACTGCTCTCAGTGACACCCTCTTATCGCTTGGACTCTATAGACAAAGTTCGACACCTCGTTATTTGTCCTTCGTCGACCATCTCTTGTCATCTATGTTCTAGTTTATGTAGATGATATTATCATCACTGGTAATGACACCTCTGTGATAACCATCTCTTGAGGTTCTCCGTTGCAAGGAATGGCTATTCTTATGCCAGCACAAGTACATTCTTGACATTCTTTGACGTCATAAAATGGATGGTGCTAAGCCTTTAGCCACCCTGATGACCTCTAATCCATCTGCTCCATCTTCCTCTCAAGCTGTTGATGCCACTCAATATCGTCAAATCATTGGTGCTCTTCAATATATAACATCGACACGGCCTGATATTGCCTTCTCCATCAATCGTCTGGCTCAACGCATGGCCTCCCCTGATGACCATAGTTGGGTGGCTCGTAAACGGATTCTACGCTATCCCAAAGGCACACTTCAACATGGCCTACTTTTCGTTCTACCATGTCCTCTGAGTTACGCGTCTTCTCTGATGCTGGTTATGCTAGCGATACTCTACATGGCACCTCTACCTTTGCCTCCATCATCTTCTTAGGCTCAAATCCCATCTCTTGTAGTTCTCAGAAACAGCGCGGTGTGTCTCGTTCCTCAACAGAATCTGAATATTGAGCATTGGCTTGCACCTCTGCTGAAGTCAAATGGTTGCAAAATATATTTCTCAAAATTGGCTATCCCATTCGGCGGGCTCCCCAAATACAATGTGACAACCTTGGTGCCATTCACCTTTCACTTCATCCCGTGCAACACACTCGTATGAAGCATATCTCTGTTGATCTTCACTTTGTACGTGATCTTGTTCACAAGGGAATCCTCTCTGTATCCTACGTCAACACACTTGATCAACTGACCACATTCTCACTAAACCGCTTGCACGTACACGCTTTCAACTATTACGTTCCAAAATCTCCATTGCCGATGGCAAGTCAATTTTGCAGGGGCATATCAAATCATAATCAGATCATATCATATCTTGGATATTATCTACACACTACCATTCTTTGATTTGTACCTTAAATTAAAAGATAGGATAACAATCTGATTTGTATCTTAAATTAGAAGATTTTGATTTGTATCTTAGAAGATAGGATAACAATCTGTACTTGTATTTATATCCTACACCTCATGAATGACAAGGCAATTTCTCATTCCACAAATCAATTCTCTTATAGTCTGATGTGTTTTGTATGTGATTTTCTTGGATTTGCAGGTTGGAGAATGAACATCTGAACAATGTTGGCAAATTTCGTGCATTCGAACTCTTGTTTGATGGTCTCTTGATTTTGAACGTAATCTGGATGATGTAACTACCTACAGAATGCGGGTACAAGTTCGTGAATCCTACATATTGGATAAGTCCCACGAAAATAACATCAGACATGGACTGATTGCCGTGGAGTAATGATCAAACCCAACTATGTTATTCCTGCAATTCATGCAAAGCTGGATTATTGGCCAATCTCAAGAAAGAATAGAGAATAGCAGATATTATACTGCTCATAACTTTTGTGGGTTTGGTTTGTGTTTATTAAATTGGATGTTTTGCATTCAGGAATGCCAAAACTGAAGAGCTGTTTAGGAAATACAAGCAAGGGAATTCATACAATTAACTCACGATTATGCATTCTTACTTTGGACCTAGCTTGTGTGTTTGAGTTTTTAATTTTCTCTCTTTTATCAAGAATACAATCTTTTGGTGTGCAAGAATAATATAGAACAAACATATATGTAAACTTTAGTTGTTTGTGTGTGTGTAAATTTATTCAAATTAAAATGCATGTAAATTACTTGAACCACTAGAATCATGTGGTGCATGTAAATATAATATACATGCACCGCATGATTCTAGTGGTTCATGTAGTTTACATGCATCGCTAGACTCATGTGGTGCATGCGACTCATGCGGTACACCTTATTAAAATTAAGTGTACCTCCTTAATATAAAAAGCACTACTAAAAAAATCACCAAATATGACACTTATTTTGGGGAGCGGTTCCTAAATTAATCGGGATAATTACATATACCTCCCTTGTAGAATTGTTGTTTTACAAATTCCCCCCTCTAGTTTGAATAATTGCATCTGTCTCCCTTGTAGAATAGTCCATTGTAGAATAGCTGTATTACGATAACATTCCCTCTAGTTTGTAAATATATAAGAAAAATTACAACTACATCCCCCGTGATTTGACATAAAAATACACTGTATGAAAGGTAGATGTTATTGTTCAATCTATAGGGGCTAAAACGATAATTGTGAAAACTAGAGGGGGCCTATATGAAGTTCACCCAAATTTATCAGATCCCCCACTTTCTCCCACTTCCCCCAACTCTCAGCTACTGACTCCTCATCTCTCAACTCTAAAACATTCCTTTATTTTATCCAGACTCCTCTAAAAATCCAGACTCCTAAAGGTGAAAGGGCGATTGTGTGTCTTCATCCCCTCCGAAGATCAAGTCATGCGAGAGAAAAGGGAAAATATACTGTGATATATGCGAAAGTTATGAATAATAACTGTCAAAGGTGTAGAGCAAACCTGGTCTTTATTGAGAGATAGTTATCATTTCATTCCTTCTTTATTGGGATTTGATAGGATCTTGATAAGATTTGATATTATTTGATGATATCATTGATAACGTAACAATATCCCTAAGATCTTAGAGTCATGGTGAGTGAGTTAAGAGTTTGCGCTCTTCCGGCCAAGTGGATATCAGAACCTCACTAAGGTACACAACTTCAGTTCATGTCATGAGCTCGTGAAGACGCAAACACAGAGAACTAGTACGAATATACAAAAAGGGATTGACGAGTCTTCTAAGGTGATCAGATCAACTACTGATGTCAACTTGGTAACTAAAATAAGCATGCCATTGAATCCGGGACCAAAGTATATCAGGTCCGTAAAAGCATGTCAGCTCATCCGACTAAGATGACGTGTCTCTATTTTGCTAGGGATGACCTTCTTATCCTAAGGGGTATCATTCTCTGAATTTTGATTTGTTACAATAATTTGATTCATTTTTTAATTTCATTTGTTGTTTAAGTTTGCTTCAGTTGTGTTGTTGGCTCTGTAGGCAAAAATCTCGTATAGTTTAGATCCATTGCTAGTATGCCTGGTTGTCAACCACATCGATCGATTCATATCTAAACACGAAATTTTGGTAATTTTGTTCGCGAAGATTCGTATATTTTCAGTACTGTACTGAGTGTAGTGAGTTTAGTGATTAATGTTGTGGAAACTTATGTAAAATAAGGATAAAAGGCCATGTGTTTTGGTCATTTTGGTTGTTCCGTGCCTTTCACTTGCAGCAATTGAATTGACGAAGGACCGTAACTGATTGACCAAGTTGTGCTTCGGAATCCTCAAGGAGCACCTGGACGAGTGAGTATTCGTGCTTCTTACATTGTAATAGTTTTCAACGATATCACCGCCATTCTCAGCGGGAAATTCTGTCAAAAGTCCATATTCTAATAAATATATATACATATATTTCAATTTCAGGATTTCGCGATTAAAGAAGCAAGCTGAATGGGAGTGTTGCACGCATTTTGGTAATAGGTACGACCATTTTGTCAATGCTTTTTTATCTGGTTTTATTTCTTAGTTTTTGAATAGCTTTATGCTATATGCATCTGCTGAAACTTGAACGAATATCTTGATGATGCTATTGCAATGTATTATTTCCTTGAGCTATTCTTATTTTTTGGTATTTTTTTTTTTAAAAAAAACACTGTGTAACTAGAAGGGCGACAAATCCAGCTGTGAGTTACTATCCGCCAAAACAGGATACAAGGCCCTTTTCCTGTGAACTCTTACCCCACCTCTATTAAGCCAGTTCTGGAGATGGAGATGGAGATGGAGACGGAGACGGAGACTATGAAATATTCTTGCAATAAGCGATATTTAGAAATGCCTAGCTAGCTAGGATTCGATTTAACAAGTATCATCGTTAAAACTTCATTCTTTTTATTGTATTCAACTACAATAATATTGGAATTTTGGACTTAAATAATGATAAACTATCAACACTATCTAAGCTAATTATTGTAAGTTGGGTTTTTTTTTTTTTTTTCATATAATTGTTGTAAACGTGAGGGGATGTATATATAAGTAACCATATTTTAAATATATCAAGAGTGAATCCGTTCTCAAGTCTAGCTGAAGGAATTCTGTAATTGCGATTTTGAGGTTCTTTTTTTTGTTGTGTGATTTTTTGGAGGTAACATAACTAAGGATGATTTGCTTTAGTTGCATTTAGTGTTTGATGATAACATCCATCGTGTTGGCTTTTTAAAATCATGTAGGCCATCTTTAAGTCTCCAAAAGCAATGCAAGGAGGAATTTATGTTTGCTTTCCCCATGTACAGCTTTGAATCATGTATATTTGAAATGCTATGTTTGGTAACTGCGGTTCTCTCAAGCAGCATGGATTTAATGCATTGACCCTTCTTGATCTCCCATTTAGTCAGTTGGTGGGGGCGTTGTTGTTAGATCCTTCTCTCAACCTGCTACTTCATTGATGTGATTGAGACGGCTGTGATTTTTCAGCTACTCAAGACGAAACATGAGTTCTTTAGATGTTGCCAGAACAGAGCTTGCTCTTTCTATACTTCCACATAAAAATTCCCTTCTTTGGATGTGGGTTGGATATGATGTTCCTACTGCAGATATTTATTTTGATCTTGTGTCTCAATTGCATGCATGGCTTAGGACCTTTTTTGTTTGGTTTTGTTATCTGTTTTTTTTTTTTTTTTTTTTTTTGTAGTTTATCAATGATATGCATGCTCTCATCAGTCCAAGTGATCCATGAACTCCACTTCCTCTAATTTTTCTGGGAAAAATGTATTATTACCTCCTACCTTATGATCTTTTTACTTAATCCTCTTTGGTGTTTTACTACATTCTCCTGTTTATTTCAGTCCAATAATGCAATTTCGTCTACTTTTCTTTTTCTAGATCAAATTGTATGGTAATCTATAAGATATGTCTTAAAATTTCTCTAGTTTTCTGCATAATTGATGGGATTTTGAGTATGAGTAAACAAGAGGTTTTATTATGTAGGACAAAGAACATGTAGAACTCGTTGGAAGAATCTCTTTTCTCTTGGTTGGGTGCTTCTTTATGCACATCCCCGGTTGAGGTTCGTGTCAAACTCTGCTATAGTTTTGTAACTTCAATATGTTACTCGGTTTTAAAGCTATGAATTTTATATTTTTTCCCATTTGTTACTCATATAGCAGAAATAGGGAGGCTTTCTTCTTCAATAAAGAAGTTAGAGAAGGAACTGAAGAATACAAATAAACATAATGTTTGTTTTATCTCATACTTTTCCTTTTCGTGATACAGGATAAACCACTATGGATATTGTGATTAATTGAAAGAAATCTTTTTTTCTTGGAAGATATCAATAATTGCAGTAAAGTTTATGAGAATATTTTGCACTTTTACAGATTTAAGTCTCTTGGGACAGTTGGTGGAAATATAAAGAATGACTTTCTTTGCGTAATGTGTTTTAAATTTGTTATAGTTTCATATATGCCTTTTACATGTTTAAGCCTCTTGTGACAGTTGGTGGAAATATTTGCAGTTTGTTTACCCTAAAATGGGTCGATTTCGGAATCAAACTACTATTTTGGGAGAGCTGTGACGGTGTGAAGGTAATTCGAGTGAACAAAATATGCCCAGGATTAGTGAAGTATATGAGATGAAGGTAATTGGAGACTAATGCCAAATAAACATCGGGGTAATATATTTTTACAACAGGTTTCAAGAATAGATCCAATATTCAACTGATTCTTATGTTTTCTTTTGAATTGGAAGCGTCTTTCAAGAATATGTTCATCTTTTTTTTTCTTGGAAGATACATGTTCATCGCTTGAGGTTGTTTGGTGATTTTTATCACGCTACTCAGATGGCTTTTGTGGAGTTTCTTATGGTAAGAACACCTATTTCGAGATCCTGCGGCATATGACATTTGGTAAGTTGGTCATTGAACTCATAAATGAGGCTACATAACGTCATATGTGATGATTTGATCTCGTGATGATCATGTATTGTTTGATCTTTTATTTATCTTGTTTATTAATTTGATGCAATTTAAGCCGGCTTGCTTCAATGCAATTTATACTGACTTGCATCTTGTTTAATTTCTCTAGATAGCTATTGTTGGTGATAACACTCCCACTGACGGGATCCTAAAGCTTGAAAAGAGTCGAAAGGAGTAAAAACGCTAGATAGCATAACTACTTGAAAAGATTGTAATAACTTTGATAATTGTAATGACTCTTTTATTCAACTTGATTTTAATTTTACTAGTTTTTGTAATTTGTGCTTTAATATTTGATAGAATTTTGTGACGGGTTTCATGATTAAGTCAATACAGATGTTTGCTTTTATTTTATTAGTTTTTATATGTATAAGCATTGGAAAAAACAACTCTTAAATTATTGTGATATAATTAGTTGTAGTGTGTTCGAAATATATACGGTGACACTAAAATCGTCAATAATTGTGGCTATAGTGACGCTTGCTTAAAGCGTCGCACATGTGTGATTTTTAATATTTATGTAGGTTATAGTTATGCTTCAAACGACATGAATACTGCTTTTCGTGACGCTTTCAAGCGTCACTATAACATACATATCTATTGAAACATCTACCTACACGATAATTTAAGCAAGCGTTACTATAGCCATATTTCTTGACGCTTGTTAGCGTCACTAAAGCCGCCTTTTCTAGTAGTGAAGTGTGTATTATGATACATGTATCACCTTGTGTCTAACGGTGCGGTGCATGTAAATCACATGCACCACTAGACTCATGGGTGCATGTAAATTACACTACACTGATAAACTCATGTGGTGTATTTAAATATAATATACATGCACCATCGATTTTTTCCCAAATTCCATCTGCATTTGAACTGTAGTTGGTGGACTTGTTATGTGTGAATCGCTGTCAATTTTGTTTTCCAACATCCATCTGCATAATTACAGATTTTGCAAAACAAGTATCAGATTTATTTTTACCCCGGTTGTATATTCTGCTGTGGAAAGATGGTGGGGAGATAAAGTAGAGAATATAACCTTCCCATTTTATAACCAACTGATATACCACATTTGGTTTTTTATTCACTTTAATTTGTGATTTACAATTCAATTTTTTTTTATTGTTAGTTTGTTATTTATTTAGATTATTTTCTTCACTTGAAGCTAAAATTTCAACTACATATACCAATGTTTTCAATTTAATAAGTCGGTATATGTAAATTACATGCATTTGAGTCTATTGATACATATAAATTAAATACACTGATAAAGTCAAGTATTGTCTTTACAAAAGACATACATACACTAATGATTTAGATCTTACTCTCCTTTTTGGAGCTTAATACCGTAAGAAAATAATCATGGGAACAAAATCTACGTAACAATTTTTTATCGTTGGAGTTCGCACAGTGCATGATGTTGCGGTGTTGGTCATAAAAAAAAAGGGATTGCATATTGTGTTGAAGTGTTAGTCATGATTGCAATAAATTTTTTATTGTTGGATTTCGCACAGGACTCTCAAAATTTTTTTCCAGTTTATAGGTAAGAACATGCGGCTTGGGTTAGTGATGGGAGAGAAGAAGCAACAGTGAAGGAACACCCATATTTGCTTTCATGACGAAGAGTGGAGGATCGATTTCGATTAAATGGTGGAGAAATGACCGAAAATTTTGAAAGTTTTCATCGTTGAAATTGGAAAATGAAAGACGAACATGCGCGATGAAAGTTGAAAAAGAACAGAGGCGGTGAAGAAGAAAGTGGTGGATAATTTTGTAATTCTGACCTAAAATAAACTTAAATGAAAACTAACTATGTTGGTAGACTGGATCGAAAAAAGTTTTATCATTTGGCAACAACCCGATATTAGCCCTAGAATCTTATGCCATAAAGGCCCTATAATAAAAGGCCTAAAAGCCCAATACTTTGAACTCGGCACTATAATTAAAGCCTTGTAAAAATAAAGCAGAAACCCTAGACCAACTAAGAAGCCACTTTCCATTTCCTACACTGACCACAATCCATCAAACTAAAATCAAATGTCGAAGTGGTGGCGCGCGACCGCCGGGATCCTCGAGAATGCGGCGAAGTCACGGTCCATCCGCCCATACCACACGATCCAAGCAGTCCCTAGGGAAATTTCAGGGCCCCGGATTTCCTCCCGTGATCGAACTCAGGGGCGGATCCCCACCGTGGTATTCTCACAAAGCTATTTGCAAACAAACCCTAACGATCCTACGTCCATTACAGCCTCGGCATCAGTTTCTCGGAAACTTCTCCTTACTACCGAGAGGAAGCAGATTAAGGCCATTCTGAAGCATATTAAACTTCCGTTTTTCTGCTCCACCACTTTTCCTCTGCAGATTCGAGCTGGGTCTGGCTCTTCCACTATACTTGAGACCAGGAAGGTCCTTCCGATTAAGGCAGGTTCATTTTAATTATTAAGAATATCACTGGAACACGTTATTTTTTTGTATTATATTGTTCCTTTATGGTTCAGTTGATTTAGCTCATCCGAATTTGAATTGATGAAGCGTGTTCAAATTTGAAGTGGAAGTATTTCAAAATCCTATTGGTGTGTAGATTCATATGGATGAAGATGGCAATATACTCAATTTGGTGTTTGTATGGGCGGAAGATGGGACTGAACTGAAGGTGGACTTGCCCATTGTTTATACAGGAGAAGATGTTTGCCCTGGTCTCAAGAAAGGTTAATTTTCTTTCTGTTTCCATTACTTTTTTTAAGGCGGAGGGTTACCGTTGTCGAATAGGTATAAGTATCGAACTAAGCCAGTTCTTGATGTGTAGTTTTTGGAACTGACTCAAATTTTATAAAAGATAGACATTGAAATTTGATTTGAACTTCCTACATCATTTGATGTGAAAGTTCATCACAAGATGTGAACTCCTTCCATTACTAATCATCTCGACCATGTCTTTTTATGACTGCTGGCTTTGATATTCTACATGATTTTAGATTTTTTTTACTTTTTCAATTCATCACCCATGAATGCTGACATACATAAGAACGTTGATGTGTTGAATCAGGATGTTGGTATATAGTTTGAATCTTCATTGTAGTTATTTCATCCAACTATGTGTGTTCTAGGAGAGGACTAGGAACCTAAGCAAAAGAGTTTGTACTTTGCAGGAATATGCTACCAAGGTTAAGTAAAACTAGCTTATCTCTCGGAAAAGTATAAAGAGCAGAGTATTAGAACATAGTATTGATGTCAATCGTCTGGATTAAACTAAATGTAGTTAACCTAATACAGCCTCGGGTGATTTCTTTACGTTGTTTATCCAGTTTTGCTTGAAGAAGCATAAGTTTTTGTGGCAGGAAACCTATCGGTGTGGACAGACGCAAGAGTGAAATTTTATTTAGTTATTTATACCTGGGTAATTTATGAAAATTTCATATTACCTTCATCTTCTCATACCAAAACAGGGGGCAGTCTAAGTAGGATCAGAACGAGTTTGAAGTACTTATGCCCAGCCGAGCAAATTCCTTCCAAAATAGAAGTGGATTTGAGTAACCTTGACATCGGGGACAGAGTTTTGATGCACGATGTTATGGTTCAAACAAGCTTGAAGCTTCTTAGTAAGAATGAGACGATGCCTATTTGTAAGATTATGGCGACAAACATAGAAAACATGGAATTTGCATAGCACAGCCAGGCATATAATTTTGTGACGCTAAAAAACACTTCGAAACAGTTCATTCTATGTTCAAGGTCGTGGCACGGATGATCGAAGAAGAAAAGATTAGCATGGTTATTCAACGTGATAAATTTTTGAAATTCTTTGTGATTGAAAGATTATTGTGACTTGTATATGTAGTTGTAACCTGCTTTGATGAAGTAGAGTCGACTAAACCGTGGGCCTCCTATGTTTTGAAACTTAAGCCCTCTCCGTGCATCGACGTCTCTATAGAGTTATTCTAGCCATCTCGATCATTTTTAATTTGTTGCTTGAAGCCTTGAATATATGGAATATATGTATATGAATGGAAATTTCTTCAATGCACGCATTCTTGCCACGGACCAAGACACATGATTGACCTATATATACATATTCATGTGTCTTGGTCCATAGTATGACCGGGTGTATGGCATAATTTGTCGTATACGAAGTGTGTAATTTATCAAAAATTGAACAAAATATTATCATACTATTTTTACTTATTTCGAGTGTTATATTCATTATTCTCATAATCAATATATAGTTATTATATTTATTTCTGTAGTCATTCTCAATGAATGATCTATGTTTATATTATAGATAAATATATTATAATTTAATTAAATATAATATGCTTTAAAATTTTGAAATAATTTATATACAATTCAAAATTTTAATTTTGATTTTATTTTTGAGGAATGAAGTTTTGATTATTCTTTTTAAAGAAAATAAAGAATAGGCATGCAAATGGATTCTTTCTTGAGTTACATCCTTGAACACCATACTCAGTTGTGGGAATCCAGAGGGAGACCCGAGGTCGGATGAGATTCTCCCATAGTAATGCCTCCGCAATGCCGATTGATTATCAAAAACTAATTTTTAAATCTTATTTTCCAAAAAAAATTGAAAATTGAAAATTAATTTGTGATCGTTCCTTCATTGCTAAACAATGGAAACTACTAAATAAAATCCGAGTTCCATGAAATACATAATTGTTAATTATGCAGCCTTTCAATGTACATCAAGTTTTTTTAAAAAAAATTAAAATATTGCATTCCAAAAAAGAATATAAATATAAATAGCGAAATTAGTCTAGCCCGAATTTGATTTAAAAAATTGAATAATTCCTAAATATTTGGGGACGAAAAAAATTACCCGCATATGAAACCAATAAAGAAGTAAAAGGAATAAATGAAAAAATTATGAAATGCATCCGCTACTGTGATGATGTATAATTGTAGTAACGAGGGGATGCCGTAACAATATAAATTTGATTTGAATATATATGTGGTCAATTTTTTTATATAAACCTCACTTAAATCTAGTATTGATGCTAAGACCCATTTCTCATTAATTTAAATTTAATTTGGATATATTTGGTCATATTTTATATAAACCTTACTTAAATTTAGTATTGATACTAAGTCTCATTTCCAATAAACGGGTTATGTGACAACAACCATGATCACTTACGGACTATAAATATAAGCTCAACTCTCTGTTACCACAGTTTACGGTGTGCATTGGTTCGGTTACCTGGCCGAATCGAAAAATTTCGGTTTTTAAAAACAAAATTCGATTTTCTGCTATATAGTTCGGTTAACCGAAACGAACCGAAAACAAAAATTTAAAAAAAAATTAATTTTTTTAATTTTTTTTAAAATTAAATGGTTTATATATATTTTGTAATGGTTTCACCGTGATCGCATGAATAAAAACTCGTAATTTAACTACATGTTTCCACGTATAATATAATTTATTTTGTTGCCTCGTTTAAACTCAACGTTTTGTTATAAATAGCTTCAAAATAATATTAGAACTTTAGAACTATAAGGTTAAAAATAATTTTGAGTCTAATGCATGAAGTATTAGTATTTGTATTTGTATTTGTATTAGATTTTTTTTCGACTAATCATCCAATTCCAAAATTTAAAAAAAGAAATTCAAATTTTAAAAAAAAAAAAAATTGTTTGAATCGAACGGTTCGGTTTTCGATTTTTTCAAATTTCCCAAAATTTCGAAACCGAATCGTTGAACACCCGTATAGTCGTTATTTCGTAGAGACAGCTGCAATGATTGTACTATCCTCTCTATATCTCTATATATGAACGTTCATGCTGACGTTCGTCCACGGCCCTCTCTTTTTCCCAATTTTGATTAAAACCCGTCTGCTTCACGAGGAATGTTTGCCTTTTGGTCTTCAATCTTCACTTTCTGCTTTCCTGTCACATTCTTAGATTTGTGCGCTTCTGTTTGAACCAACAGCATCGCTGTCACGGTTACCATTGGTTGGACTGGTTTTTGGTTTTCGCTCCTGGGATTAAAAGGCGTTTCGGATTTTGTGTGGAAAAATGGTTCATCCGAGGTGTTATTTGGATATCAGCATTGGAGGAGATATGGAAGGGCGAATAGTGGTGGAGTTGTATAAGGATGTGGTGCCTAAAACTGCGGAGAATTTTAGAGCTCTCTGCACTGGGGAGAAGGGTATTAGCCCTAATACTGGCCTTCCTCTCCGTTACAAGGTCGTTTCTGCTTTAGTATTCGTCATGTAGTGTGCTCTCTTTCTTTCCTTTTATTTTCTTTTATGGCATTGCGGTGGAACGTGTTATTTACTCGGAAATTGAACACGAAATACCTATGAAGTTTTAAATCTTTGAATGACTGCTACATCGAATTTGGAATTTTGTTTCATTTGAGTGTCGGTCTTTGCCTCCAGTTGGGCATGCCAGGTGGTGTTATACAGTGATCATATTTCAACTATCGGCTTCCAAGAATTGTGGATTTAGATAATCAAACTATTTTGCTCCTATTTTTTAATCTTTATAGCAATAGCAGCGGAGGTTTGGACGTTGTTTTCGTCACTTTTCCTGCATGACCATGGAAACAACTCATTCTTGGATTGAAAAACAATTTTGATAAAGATGATTGTATTGGTAGGATTTGAACAGTGACCTCCTACTCTGAAACCATGTGGAAGAACACTTTTATATACGTGGCCAAACAATAATTTTGTGCATTAAGAATATATATATGTTTAATGCAGGGTACACACTTCAATCATGTTAGAGGTTTAATGGTGCAAGGGGGGTGATATATGTTCTGGAGATGAAGTGGACGGGGAATCCATTTATGGATTGAAATTTGAAGATGAAAACTTTGTGCTCAAACACTCTAGGAAAGGGATGCTGTCAATGGCTAATTCGGGGCCAAATAGCAACGGATCTCAATTTTTCATTGTGACAACCCAGGCCACTCATCTCAATGGAAAGCACGTTGTCTTTGGAAAGGTGATCAAAGGATTAGGATTGGTTCGTTCAATTGAGTATGTAGCAACAACAGATGATTACCATCCCACTGTTGATGTCATAATAGTTGACTCTGGAGAAATTCCTGAGGGGGCCGATGATGGGACAATTAACTTCTTTAAAGATGGTGATGAGTATCCTGATTGGCCAGTGGATCTTGACGCAAAACCGGATGACATCTCGTGGTTGATAACTGCTGTAGAATCCATCAAAGCCTTAGGAAATGAGTGGTATAAGGTAGTTACACTTGATAATTTTTATCTCCTTCAAGTTTTGCTACCGTAGGTAGCTTGTCTTCGTGCCTATAAATGGACATTTACAGTTTCTCGGGTATAAATATTTGACAATATTAAATATCACTTTGATTTACTTTTAAGTTTGGATGTTTTGGATTGGTTATGTGGTCTTCATGTTATCTGCCACAATGTTTGAATTTTTTGCATGTACAGAAGCAAGACTACAAGGTGGCCATTAGAAACTACCGCAAGGCTCTCAAGTATCTGGATTTATGCTGGGAGATGGAAGACATTAATGAAGGTGAATGCAATAATGTTTAATAACTGAATCTGGATAAAAGGTATCATTCATTATCTCATTTCCCCACTCCTTATGTTTCTACAGTGCAGAGTGAACCTCTGAGAAAAACGAAGTCTCAGATCCTTACAAATAGTTCTGTGAGTTCATATTCTCTTCCCTCATGCCCATACCATTTTCTTTCTTGAATCACCTCCCATTATGCTACAGTTAACCTGTCAGGGCTAATGATTGGCATCGTTGCTTCAGGTCTGCAAGATGAAGTTAGGAAATCTTAAAGGAGCATTGAGGGATGCAGAATTTGCAATTCGTGATGGAAAAGATAATGCAAAAGCTTTCTACCGCCAAGGACAGGTCGGTGCCTGATGTTAACAAAAAATTATGCTTTAACTTGTAGTTTTTTCAAACTGTCGTTCTATTTTCACGTGTCCTCTGTTTTTTCCATAATACCTTCTTTAATGTGTTTTTTTTTTTTAGATTTTCCTCTGGGAAATGATGTTTGCTTTGAACATGCTTCTGCTGTGTTCTACAAGTGTTTGCTGTGTTGATCTTAACTTTTAATATGCCAAAAGCAAATAAACCACCCTCTTGACTTATAGCTCGCCTCTTCCTATTCCAGTCTGTCCAAATTGTTTATTTGCTCAACAATCATGGCCAAACGTAGTCAATTCATGTCATCCCTCAGAACCTTTCCATTTTTCTGTCACTTTTCAACAATGTTTGACGGAATAAGCAAAGAAAATACTGTTTAAATTTTTTGAGTAAATTCAGCAGTGGTGGTTAAGACTTAAGGGTGAGTAGTAAAGTTGTTCTCGTGTGGCCTAAAGCTCACGGGTTCGAGTTGCGGAAACAACCTCTTTGCATTAGGCCCGAAGTGGTCCGACCTCTTCTCGGACCCCGCGCATAGCAAGAACTTCGTACACCGGGTTTGCCCCCCTTCAGCAGTGGTGGTCCCAATGAGATTTATTCGGAAACATGTTTGCTAAATGTTTCTTCTAGTTATGTTTTATGGATTCGTCTCTTTCTGGAGAAGACGCCTCAGTTACTTAAAAGCTTTCCCTATATAAATTTCTAGTTTTGTTGCTACGTTTTTCAGGTGTATATGGCACTCAACAATATAGATGCAGCTATTGAAAGTTTCAAGGAAGCATTAAAGTTGGAGCCAAATGATGGTAAGGACCACCTTCCCCACTTTTTCTTCTATATGGATATTAATGACAAGACAAGCCTTTATCTTATTTGGTCGGGCAAGAATCCATCTCGCTTTAAGAATTCACCCAATTGGGACATCCATTCAGGATCTGAAACCATTACCAACGAAAAAAGGTGTTGTAAAGGGGCTTCGAAAGAACTCTTGAAAGAGGAAGGCTCCAGCGAGCGAGCCTGTTAAGCTGCGATTGAGCCTAGGACTTTTCCAAAAGTAACCGAGCATATCAGATATGCAAAATGAAATTTTTCATGCATTGTGAAAATGATTTTTTTTGGACTTGTAGGCTGCAAGTAGGGTCTTTCATTGAATTCCCATTAATTAACTTTTGTAAGTTCAATAAGAAAGTTTATAAAGAATTGAATGGTTGTTTTGTTTTTAGGTGGTATAAAGAAAGAGCTTGCTATTGTGAAGAAGAAGGTAACCATATATGAACATTTAATCATATATGTTGATTTAATAGTTTTAATTTGTGTACTTCGTTAACAGATTGCTGATAGACTTGAACAAGAGAGAGAGCCATTCTCGAGAATGTTTCAGTAGATTGAGGTGGTATGTTCTTTTCTGTCTGATTTTCATGTTTTCCCCTTAATTTGTGTATTCTTGACTCGAGTTGATATATGGTTTATACAGGTTTACTGATAATATGGCATGGCTTTAAACTCCTATGGTCCTGAAAAAATGTTTTAAAGAATTGCAAGACAATCTGCCAACCAAATGACTTAAAAACCAAATTTTACCCGAAGGTGTTGCGCTGCCGATAGTTCTGTGGCCTAAACATGACTTGTCAGCTTACGAGTATTTCTGATTTGACATTGATCTCTTACATTGCCAATCATTTGAAATATTTTGACAAAGTCCGTACAGAAAATTATATTCAAACAAAATTTGATGATCTATTTTTCTTGACTAAATAGCTGTTTTAATTGTCAAAATGCTGTCACGGATTCCTTTAATTGTCTTCACTTGGTGACTTTGCTTTGGCTTTAGAATGCGACTTTCTGGTAATTGTTTCGGTTTACTCCTGTATTTGCATGTCTCCTTTCTGTTTCCTCGGTGATATTGTTAGATCCATTGTGAATATATAACTTCTGGCGACTCCCGAAAGCAGAATCTCATATATTCTCTTGTTTTTGAGTAAATCATAGTCCTGTTGAGTTGGCCGGGTCATTATTTTCATCAATGAACTAAATTTTATTTTCCAGGGAAACTACACAGAATCTATGCCCTTTGATAGTATATTTTGATTTTTCAACTAGTTTATTTGTGTTTCATGATTTGATTGCGTTCAACTAATTAATCACTAATTGAAATATTATATTTTTTTATTTAAAATCTGAGAATCGGGAGAGGGGATTTTGATTGTAAATAAATATGTCATGAAAATTTATAGAGTTCGGGAGACTTATAACCCCATTAAAGCCATTGTAAGAATCTTTTACGAACTAAATTATTTGTTATTTAATTTTATAGGGATATCGAAAATATTTTTTACTCACTCGTGAGAGGGGTAGAAAATAATTAAAAACTCTTGGCTTAAAAAAGGAAAAAATAGTTGTATAGAAATTAATATGGACAATACATAATGGAAGTCGAGTGAAATCGAACATTTAATAGTTGTCTCTTGTTGATTTTCTCAGCTTGAATCTTCAAATCTTAGATTTATTTTTACCAATTTTAGTTGGTTGATTCGTATATTGATTTTTCTAAATGAAATTAGAATTATTTTAACTACAGTACTTAGTATGAATTTAATTTTCAATCTTCGTGGGGATGACATCATTTTCTCATCACTTGCCGGTAGGTTTCACACCAACAGTCATAATCTTAATCACATATCGTAGGAGCAGAGCATGGAGCGATTCTGATCCTCGACAAAAGCTTATTCATTTATGATCGGCATAAATTTCCCACTTCAAGAATAGAGCATTACATTCACAAAAAGATAAGCTACTCTGTCAATAAACCAACCCAAAGGATTTTATTTGCATCTACCTAGACAGCAATTTATTTTCCTGAACCAAAGAATAGTTAGTACAGGTGAAAGTAAACAATATTATTACGAGGAATAACTAATGTTAACTAAATTAAGACAAACATTATATCTCATGTCATTTTCATAATAGCAAGCTCGGGATGCCACCATTAGTCATCACCAGAGGTGTAATCAATTGTTTATGAGTAACACCATCACCACCAAACCTTGTGTGACTCCTGCAAAAACAAAAACATCGAAGCTCCGAAAATAATTAAAAAATATTATCTTTACTTGGATGGTCTTTATTTTTATGCTCAACTTCCTTCAGTCATAATTGTTAGTCAAACAAAATTAAAGAAACCAGTAAAATAGCATGATTACTTACTCATAACTTGCTAATTCATTACCCTCCATATCAGAACTTACAGGGTTTAATATAAAGTTTGTGAAGAGGGATGGTGGGTCTCTGAGAAAGAAGCTCTCAGAGTTACTTTCTATAGCACGGGGAGACTTACTAGGGGAACCCTTTGACCAGTGTGTACAGGGCAGCCCAAACAGATGATCCCCCCATATATCATAAGTAAATTTTTCCTCAACACCTGCCTTCTCCTCTAAACTAATCTTTTTCTTGAAAACGATTTTTTCCTCGTGTTCACTAGATTTTTTGTTTTGAAGTTTGGATCCAGGTGCCCGGGCATGAGGAGCAATTGTTGACGTTGAAACCAAGTGTGGAGACTGACATGCCCCCCATGTTGGGGCGGCCCTTGAAGCACTAGGAAACGTTGCTGAAGGAAATAGAACTGCCCTGGAAGCCACCTTCTTTGTTAAACTAGGCATTTCTAGAGGAGAGAAGCTTCGATTTGTGTCCTCACGTTTTGAAGAAACCTCATTATCCAAGAGATTGACAATAGAGGGAGTATCGGAGCTTTTTTCATCATCACGTTTCTGGTCAGGTGCCTGAGTGAAAGGGTTTCTACTCTCCACAGATTGTTCAATACCAGGAGACACAAGACGCGATCGTTTAGGAGTTATGGATGCAACAGGAGACAAAGGTGATGATGGGGTAGAATTGCCACTCTGACTGCTTGATAACTCGAAAAGTCCAATACTATAACTCTTTTTCTTTTTCCTCCGACTTACCTTTTCTCTCCCAACAGTAACCTTCAGGTTTCTTGAATCTGTTGAATCTTGCACATTGGAATTCACAACAGATACAGATTTTGGAAGTCCTGACACTGGTTGAGCACCCAATAGAGCGTTATTTTTCATCTGATATTTTGCAGCAGGATTATCATGCCTGCCTTTGCCAGAGGTATAACAATCAGGAGATTTACCAGAAGATTCCATAGTCAATGCTTTCTCTTCTTCAAATGAGTATTCTAAGCGATTCACGGTGGAAGAGGAGTTTTTCCATGTTTTAATGTCTCGAGACAAAAACGCTGTAACATGGGGAAAAAAGAGACTGGCCATAAAATATAACAAGGAGGCTGCAACAAGGATCACAACCAAAGCTTTCTTGACACGCATCCAGAACATTGATCTTTTGCAGAAGTTAAGCATGCACATGGGTAAACTTGCTTTCATAGGTATCACAAAAATCCCAGTAGCCAAACCCAGTTCAAGGTTCCTCTGTATTGTGGCCGAGGAGAAATCAATCTGGTAAGATAGTTGAAGTCTCATGGATTCTCCAGGTTGAAGAGAAAAACCTTTACAATTATGTACTCTAAACCCATCCAAACCACCATTTTGAACCTGAAACGTCAATTGTAACCTCCATAGAAAGATCACCCGAGTTCTTGGCGTAGACCTCTTTTGTCATGGGCTGATAGCAGGAAGGACTTTTTTCCATAGAATCAAAAGATGAAAAATTTAACTTCGTTGGTGATTTTAGTTTAAATTCTAAACTCTGCACAGGTTTAGATTCCTCCAGCAACACCATGGAGACTGAACCTCCAAATCCTCGCAGCGATATCCACTCTACACCAGAGAGGTTGCTTCTAATCAAAGCTGTACTTCTCCACTCACATCGATTGGAAGGTTGAGAAAGAGGATTGGACCAAAAATGCACTACCATAAGGTATGAACAAGTGCCTCAGTTATTGCTTTTTTGCTAATGAGAACCCATACCTTGTTGGAGCAGACAAATTATCGCCCAGAAAAATCCTAGATGAAGAAGGTAGCAAAAGAAACTCCGATGTCCTGCACTTATCAATAACTTCCCCAGAATTTAAAATAAGTGCATCGCAACTGGATGTGGGCCTAGGGTTTTAACAGTGATCCACTGGGAGCAATGATTTCCAACATGAACCATTGGAAATAGTAATTCTCTATTCTCAAGGACAGACATGAAATTTGCAGTGGCTTGCGATTTCCAATTTCTAAGAACAAATTCTTCTGCTTCACTTGAAGCCATGGCCTTCAAATAATTATTAGCACAATTCAAGGCTACTGAAAAAAACAACTTGAAATAATTCAGATTAAACTCAAAAAGATACCGTAGCAACACAAACAATTTATATTTCAGTATGTATGTTTTAAACTACAAAAAAAAAGGCATATAGCGTAAAAAAGATAATGTCACTAACATGGGGTGATTGCATTTTGGAACTAAATTGCGGAACCTTTTTACCTTGTTCTCAGAGGTGCCTGCATGCTGCTTTTGTAAGATGTCTGTCTTCTTTTGATATAAAGAACATTGCTGAGCTCTTGTGTATGTCCTACATAAGAATCGAACTCCTCATCTACGGAGCAGACATTGATTACATCTATGAAGGAATTTCCATCTGAGAAATTCT